>VYZV01042830.1:50509-62529 GCA_013401275.1 Pandion haliaetus | reverse complement strand
AAAGGCTCCAGATGTATTGGACCAAGTCATTAGTGCAAACATCCCATTTTTGTAACATCATTCCCTAGATCAACTGTAAAGACACACTGTTGATTTTGGCTACAGGCTTAGGAGTGGACAGACACTGCCACTTGATCTAAGCAGCTGCCTCCTCATTATTCCCTCCAACTTCATTGTCATGGAGAGAAGTACAAACCCCTAATGCATCCACAACATGAGCACCGATTCATAAAACCTGGCAGATGACTCATCTGATAAAAATCACCATTGTAAAGCTATTCAAGGAGTAGGGGAAAAAAAAGATTTATCCTTCCTTAGAGAGATTACTTCCTTTTGTCAGGGTGTTTTTCTTCAGTCATATGGGAATGAAATTATAAACAAATACAGAGTGCTGGATCCTGACACCTCAACTCCAGTGGGACAGTACTGCCAGTAGGTCTGCTAGAAGCTCTGGTGATGCTTGTAGAGTAAGGTACTACTCAGGATGAGGAAGGTTACAAAAGCCCTTCCTGTCCAAGTCAAAAGCATCAGTAAAGTGTAAAAATGAACAATATATGATCCAGCCTAGTTTTAGAAGTAAAAATGTTATTAATTTTACTACAGTATTTGCTGTTTGATCCAACTCGTAGCAAAAAGTTGACTAAATTACTACCTGCTACCACATCCAGCAGGAGGAAGCTTTTTTAGTTGCAGATAAAGCATCACTGTTGATTTACTTTTGTACCCTCCTGCTGATCACTAGAAATGGAGAAAGTTAACTAAAAAAAAATGTAGTTTTAAGTTGTTAGCAAATTGTTCCACATGGCACAATAATGCATGTGACAAAACCATGTAAACAAGTTCTCTGAAATACTTGAGCTGCCACAAAGCTGTTGCAAAGTAGAAGAATATACATGACAGCTTCTGAAAGGAAATAACCTAAATATCTTATTTATGAATAGATGTCTTAAGAATGGGTGAGTAATTCTTGTAAATGCTGACATGTTTGTATTACATTTGTGCCACAGCCTCTGTTTGCTCTCTGGATGCAATCAGAAGACCGAGATTTTTTTGGTAAGTGGCTGGAGTTATAAATTGGATATGGACTGTCATGACCCCATACAATAAACACTGTATTTTTCATTCAGAAACTCAGTAAAGATGCCTAGTATGATACAAAGATATGCAACAATTACAATGTACAAGTATGGTAATGGGCAGAAAAAAGATATATTATTTTAATATTTGAGTCATGCTTGCCTATGGAATTAGACCCTGTTAAACAGTAAAAAATTGCACTTACTGCTGTCTACTGGATTTGTCATAACTGTTCAGACCTCTGTTGCTGTGCAGGAGATGTGGTATTTGCACTTAATTGCATCATTTGAAAGCCTTAGAAGAGGGTATTCTAATGATTAAATGAATGTAAACCAGGTTTCAGAGCCAAAATAATCAAAAGTCTGACCAAGGCAAATGTTCTCAATAAACCGAGCTTGCCAAACACAAGTGCTAATTAACACCTGATTCTCATTTGGTGATTGTGAAAGTGTGGCAATGGAGCCCTATGATTTTGCAAGTGGAAGTAACATTCCTTCTCTCCATTGGTAGATGGCATGAATTGCCCTCGTGGCCAAAATTCCTCCTTTTGATCTGCTCTGGGGACAATCCATCAACATGGTGGCAGCTATACTTAGGTTGTACAATACTTCTCTGTCTAAGGATATTTACCATTCCTTGGTGTTTTCCAAACTGTAATGATTTTGAATGAAATTTTCTCTTCCTTGATGTTGGTCTTGATTGAAAATTTTCAAAATAGTAAAGTTTAAAATATCACACCAACTACAAATGGCAAACCCAAGTGGTAACATTCCCCTTTCATATTTCCTGTTACGATTGTTTCAGATTTTAGAGGGAGGAACTCTTTCAGCCAGTTTTTACGCATGCACCTGAAAGCTCAGGATCTCCCATGTACCGTATCAAGTCTTTCATTCAGCAAGACACTTATAACAAAAGCAGATGTATTAGCATGTGACTAATTCTTGAAGTCACTGGGGGTTTGATCAGTCACCTGAATAATTAAGGCTTTTGCCTCGTGTTGCAAAGGAGAAGTTCTTTACCTTCTTCATAGTGGGTGAGGACACACAAGGGACCCAGCCAAAACCTGACACTAGATGGTATCTTTGTTGACACACCCAATAGCCAACCAAACGGCCAAGACTGACTTTGCAAACAGAAAAGGACTGGAAGGACTACTCTCTTTCCTGAAGTAAGTAATGTGTTTCCAGCACACACACAGTGAGGCTCTTCTGTGGGCAACTGGAACCTTTCAGACTTGGGACCATTAATCTAGTGTCATCTCTCAAAAGAATCTTTTTTTTTTTAAAGTGCACATTCATTGATACTCTCACATTTCTTTGCACAAAGGAATGATTCAGTGGCACCTTGCCATCCCAAAACAAAAGTGGCACGACCCAAAACAACGTTACTGCTACCTTAGACCTAAAAGTCATAACACTTCTTACTTATGATATGCCTAATATAAAATGCACTTGATCTTCATGTGCAACATACATAAGTAATTACCAAGGCATACAATATATGAAGCATCTTCAAAAACAAAGCTACATAAATTAAACTTCTGGCTGACTGTCAGTGAATTTGGTTATAAAATCAACACCTCATGTATTTGATCTACACAACAGTTACATTATACCATCTACTGATTTTTTAATAGTTTACTCAGTCTCTCATTTAAAAATATATGAAAGCCAAATTTGTAAGCACAGGTTCTGCAGAAATATTTGCAAAGACTCATAAGTATTTTATTACTTCTGTAGTGCAAATGTATTTGACTGTGTGTTTAAAGCAACTGCAGTTTCTTCTTAATAAGAGTGAATTTGCACTATAAATGGCATCCCCTCTTTAGAAACAATACTTCCTTTATATACTTGTGTTCAAAAGCGCCTAACAGGGAAACCTAACTTATCTGTTTCATCTTAAAACTGGAGCTGCCTGTCAAGCTTTGACAATCTTCAGATTCTTTTGGAAATAGGAAGCAACCCATTGTGTTCAAATTTGCTCTTAGTGACAGCTGATCCCACAGGAGCATCTAGTTAGAAAATAATTGATAGCACTTGAAACAGAAAAGATTGCAAATCAGGTATGACAAGTTTGCATTCGATGGCAGTCCTAAAACTAATTGTCCAGTTAAGAAATCAGCTTCAAAAGAGGAAAAAACTTAAGGGGAAGGAAATGAGAAGTTTGTTTATTGCACATACACTTTCATTCTGACAATATTTTCCTTTTAAAAGGCAGGTCTGGAATAAGCAGTACATTAAAGGGATGGGCCCAAAGCAAAACCTCTAAACCGAATACTCCGAACTTTATGACTCAAGCCCATCTGTAGTTTGTTATAAACAAGTCATAAGGCATAAATGAAAAAATCTGGATGCGGAAGGATAGAGGCTCGATCCTGCTACTATTGAAGTTAACAGAAAATCTCTTGCTGACTACAGAGGACTTTGGATCAGGCATTAAAATTCCAAAGTAATACTGGCAAAGCTTCAATCGTGTGAGTGTGTGTGTGCGCGCGCTTGTGCATATATAGACACACACACAACCCAATATTAGGAATTTTTAACCCTGACTCTTATATCAGACTATGCCACCAGATGTCAAAAATGAAGATAACATGGGAGGAAGTTTATTTTGATGAGGAAATCCCTAAATGCTGTTGAAAATATGCTTGGAATGGTTAATTGGTATGTAGGGGCTTTGGAGGAAATGATATCTTGCAGCTTGACCATCATCTTTTTGCCAGGTTTCCCTTCGATTTATCTCTTATCTGCAGGAAACTGTCTCACAGCTTCTGAATCTGCTGTTGGCTAAAAAGAGAAAAAGGACAATGACTCATTGTTGGGCAACAGAACAAGTTCTATTTGGATTCTAAATTTCCACATTAATGCTAGTTAATGTCATATTTCATGTACTTCAGCCCATGCAGGGGATATCCAGGGTGGGCTCTGTAACTAACCAAAAGTGAAAGTTCCTTCACAAAAATAACAAACAGTAAATTAAAAGAAGATATAATACCCGAGGGATGAAAACACTGAGTAATGCAAAAAGTATCTGCTGTATTTTCTATGACTAAGGCATCCAAAAGGCCTTATTAATAAATGCAAGTATTGTAAACGCGTAAGTAACTGGTGACAGGATGCATCAACCGATACCCACCAAAGTTACTGCTGGCCAGAGAATACTAAGCACGTTGATTGCTGTGACTTCTATTTGAAGGACTATTTTCACACACAATCAAGCAATGCAGGATTCCTTACTCTGCAGCTTTTACTGAGGGCTGGCAATGAAGCTCTGGTTAGCTACATGCACTGGGAGAGGTTGCTGTATCTAGCAACCACAAACAGGAGCAGGGTCCGGGGGAGCATACAAGGCGCAAGGTTTGAGCTTCCCAGCCCCTGTGCTGGAAGTTAAGCACATATGTAAATGTCGAGCTTAAGGAATTGCTGGGGGAGGGATGAGATGCATCAGATGATCCCTGTGCCAACACTAATGAGTACATCAATGAAAGGATTAAGAAAGGATGGGGACGTGTTGCTCCCATTCCCCCTCCTACAATGATTGCTCCAGTGCTCAGAGGTGTGGCTTGACTTGGGTAAGAACTGAAAATTCAGCCGCTTCTCCAAATATTACATAAAAGGAAAGAATGACATAAAAATACGATCTAACCGTGTAAATATTTTTTCCAGTTTCACAGACCAAATCCCAAGCATGTCATGCGTCTTACATTTTTTATTCCCCCAGCTCTCTTCCCCAGTGCTGAGCTAACATCTGAAATAAGAGTACACAATCAGTATGTTAATAATCAAGGAGTCTGCTCGCTGCATTATACAGACATCAGAGGAATTTCTTCCACTGTCTGATGAATATTATAAACAGGCCCGTTTGTATTAACAGAGCCTTATGTAGCAAATCCAAAAGTGACAAACCAAACAGTTTTAAGTGGTTACATTCCATCTCCAAATGTCCCGAGTATCAAACATCACTAGAAACCTGCATCCTGGCTGCATGTGAGGAAAACAAAGAGGCCCACAGTCAGCTGGACTAGACGCTTGGTGTTGAAGCAGATGACTATGACAAGGTTTTTTAACTGCCAAAGTGTCACTGCAAATGCAATCTGGTATTACAGCTGGAGAGCCAGAAATACTGTATCAGTTACCGAGAGGGAAGGCATTTGTTCTTGAGAGCAACACTTCAGGAAGGGTTACATCTGAGTCATCATCTTTGATAGCATGTCTGTCCATCAGCAAGCTGAACTGCAGAGCTTCTGCAAAACATTTCAGGGAAGTTTTAAAGATCTGCAGATCACTGTGGACCTGATTCAGTACCCTGTGAAGTCAAAAGGAAACGTCCCCTTTCTGTGGGCTGAGGACTGATCCCTAGATGGTAATTCTTGGACTTAGAAAATGGTATTAAAAATTCCAAGCACATGGCCAAACTGACTGAATTATCACCCGAAACCTAACATTTTAGGCAAACTGAATGAGTAGGCACAGGTCCTTCCCCATCCTGCTTACAGTACATAATACACAAAAGCAGCAAGGGGGGGGGGGAATAGCTGGAAAGGAAAGATGAGAATCATATGAATGCTCCTAAGAGTAGTGGTTTTTCATTGTGTATGTTGTGATGGTTTCTGTGGGCTGCTCCTGCATCAGCTGGCTGTGAGACTGCCAGTTTTTCCCCTTTTTTTCTGAGCTCTTTTCCCTCTCTACCACCTCAGCCCCTTGGGAGGCTGGAAGTCCTCCTGGAGCACATGCGTGCAGGCTGAAGTGAGAGGGGGACAGCTTCCTTGCTGCAAATCATCATCACCAGATGCTTACATGTGGAGGTAGTGAGGCTGCAATCCTGAAGCACGGTGGGCTCTCAAGTAAGACTGCTGCATTTTAGAGGAGAGAGGGCTATATGTCTGCAGGTCTCTTCATTTCACGTTAGGTAACTGGGTGGAAATGCACGTTCAGACTATTTTGAGCCAACCATGAAGACCTCTCTTCTCTGTGATCACCATCTGTCATGAGGCTTGTGCACCTTGGGAGTGAGGAGGACTGGACCAGAAATGCTGGGAGAAGGAGTTGTATTCACCAAAGCTGCCTGATGCTTATTTGCTGTTTATTTCAACCAAGTCACTTGGGTTTCCAAAGTGGGCCTGGAAATTGTGAAGGAGCAGTCCTTCTCATGAGATTTCCTGTTGGTGCTGCATCCAGTAGCACCGGAAATATCACAAGAATAGCTTTTCTTCTGGTATTTTATTACTTCTGCTTCTGCTCCTGGCCGGAACTGGGAAGTATAGGGGTGCATGGAAATGAAATATAGTGGTCAGAGGAGAGTCTGCCAAACATTTGGAAATGACAACAGCAAGAAAGATCATTCACTTAAGTCTCAGGAACTGCTTCCGATCTGCTCCTATTTTATTCAGACACATTTACGTGATGCTACTTTTAAAAGTCATTCACTCGAGGCTGGCATCAGTACGCAGTCAAACATTGACTATCTGTGGTTTAGCTGTGAGTACTGCTGGTAAGTTCCTATAGAGAAGTGACTTCTGTTTCCTAGAATGTTTAACTGACATAATCCATCACCAGAATAGGCCCAAGCAAAAAAAAACCCATCCTGCTACATCTCATAGCTGCACTGCCTTTATTTAATATTATGGCAGCATGATTAGCCATATTAGACAATATACAAATCTGCGCATATACTTTCCTCGGTCAAAAGAGCATCTATTTGTCTGAATTTATTCCCTGCTCAAAATTGTTTGACAAATGCTTTGTGCAGACAAAATCTGTCTAGCAACGGTTTATAAATACACATTGCAAATACTTTTTCAGCTATCTCAAACAGTGGTTCTTGGTGGCAGTAATGACTAAGCACCGTAAGCAGCTGCTAGCAATTCTCTCCCAGCCACGTTTGCCTTGAAGGCACAGTAAGGCAGCTCAGGGGCTTGATCCAGATGTAAGTGGAATGGCTCAGGCAGGAGTGGACACCTAGGAGCAGTTAGGAGGATGGGGAAAGCCAACAACAGCTCCAGCCAGCAAAAGCTGTTCAGCAATTTACACCCTTGGCATTGCAAACAAAACTACCTAAACCCCATGGGACTGTTTCCATTTCCTGTTTGGTTGATGTAATCTTTACAAGTTACTCCTGTTTCTTCCTAAAGTGAATTCTCCTTCACTGCAAAACTAATTTTGTTCCGTTATTAAAGAAGTGTTGGCTGCTAATCAACACTTTGCCTTCCTGAACAAGCTCCATGTGCAAACAAACCGAATTACAAGGGGAATGAACACAGATGAAGAGAAATTCAACTTAAAAGCCAGGACAAGATTCCCCAAGTTCATTTCCCTTATTATCTCACTGTCATCCTAAGAGCACTTTGCTCAGTTTAGATTAGAAATGTGAAGTTTTGCTACAGATATGCCAATGTCATAAGGAATAATCACGGGTACTTTCAATTTCTTTTTTTGCAAGGGACATAGGATACTTTCCTCACTTGTGAATAACTGCATTGAAGTTGAGGGGACTATTCCATAATGACAAAGATAAGACAGATTTGACCCAAGGAGGCTGTTTTTCTTCTTCTGGTGTTTTGGAGAGCTAAAGGCACATACTGATAGAAGAAAAAAACTGTAATAATTGGTTCCATATGCTCTGTAATAAAATGGGACCAAATTCTGCATTGACAACCTGTACAAGCATGACAGAAAAAAAATTATTTTATAGTTACAAAATCTGTTTCATTCCTCGCTCCCTCACAACTGCATAGATATTCTGAAGCATGGTTCACAGTTCAAAGTAATTATTGTTGTAAAATACCTTGGTTATCATCAAGGACTTTGTTGTTGCACACTTCAGATGGTGTGGCTCCATGCCCAGATGTCTGCTCTTGTGCTTTCGCCAGAGTTGCCCCGCACAGATTTCTCTCCCTGCTTTGTGCCAAGGAAGAAGACAGTTTGAAGCCAGCTTCACTGGTTTTCCTTCCTACCTCCCCAGGCCATGTGGTATTGCACAGGCAGGCAGGTCACCAGCCTGCCCCTCTCCTGCTTCTCCCTACCTGCAAATTGATCCCGACACAGTATCCCACAGTTTTGATATCAATCTCAGCCAGGGAGACATGTCAAACCTAATTACCTCCTGCTACAGGGAAAGGGGGAAAATGAGAGGCTAATTCAGGTAGATCCTAGCGTCGCGAAAGATGAGCAAAAGGAACTGTTAGAAGTCAGGCAGAAGTAAAACTTCTGACAAAAACTGTATGTTCCCTGTCCTCTTAAGAAAAGAAAAGAAGAGGAGAGGAGAGGAGAGGAGAGGAGAGGAGAGGAGAGGAGAGAAGAGAAGAGAAGAGAAGAGAAGAGAAGAGAAGAGAAGAGAAGAGAAGAAAAAAGAAAAAAAAAGAAAAGAAAGAAAAGAGAAAACAGAAAAAAAGGAGAAAAAGAAAAAAGCAAAAAGCATCTTTCATCACTCACACATATAAACAGGAGAGGTCAAATCCCTTTTGTTTCATGTTCTGTACTGTTTTGAGTTGGCACTATTGGCTGACATTTAGGTCATATCTAGTGGCTCCCTCTTCATTTATTGCGTACCTATACTTTTCACTGTATTAAAAGCTGGGACACTAAACTATAATTCTATGGTAAAAGAAAATTGCATGGTATGTTCTATTGTTGTGGAGTTGCATAATATATACATAATTTATATGAACACACAATAAAAAATAGGGATCTTTTAAAAGTAAACTGAAAGACATTCTTAAACATCAGCAAATGAAATCTGATGAAGGACTAAACACAAACAAGTCTCCTCTATTTCAATGTACTTTCACACACATTATAACTCGATATTGACATAAAACATTATAAAGATGCACATTAAAACCTTCAAGATCATGCAGCAGCAACCTTATCTAGGGCACAAGAATGACTCCCCATCATTATCCCAGAACTGCAAAGCAACTTGATGGCCTTTCCTTTACATTTTGTGCTTCTTTCTTATTCAAGTAAAACTGTAAGGGTCTGCAAGGAGAATTTTAAAGTCAATGGGAGTTTTGACTGAAAAAGACACAAAATCTCCTTTACCTGGCATTTGCCACAATAGAATGAAAGTCTGAAAATTCATAGCAGGGTTACATGTGTCCAGTGCACTTTTATTTTACAACACTGCATAAAATGAAAATACTGGATAGGAATGGGTGGTCCAGATGAATATAACCATCCTTTTCCATGATATTCCTGAAAAAGCCTGAAACAGTGACTGTTTTTCATGTTGCTTCACAACCCTGAAGTCTTAACAGTACACTCACAACAGAAAGTTTTCAATGTGCCTTAGTAACTATTGTGGCTGGATAGTAAAAAGTTTGAACAGCTGCAGATTCCATGTCCAATCTCTAGCTACGTTTTTGACAGACCTCTTAGGCTTGCATAATAAATACAGAAAAGCTTAGGCAAAGACACTGAATAACATTATCAACATTATTACGCGAGCAGATTGCAAACCATTCAGCATCCTAAAATGTGTCATTCGACTAAGACATTCTCCTGTCATTTTTTTCTGTTCTCCAGAGAGCACCAGCAATCCTGAGGGTACATACAGGTCTGAAAACTGTGGTTGTACTCAGATTTCAGATTGTGCGAAAGTGACACAGAACAGCTCTAAATTCACCCACTACCGGTAATTAAATAAAGCTTTGCTGAGACTCTTTTGCTGACTTTGCTTCATTTAGAAATCAAAGGATGACTTCTTCCAAGTGACAGTCCTAGAAATGGTAATGTAATTAAAGTAAAAATTAAAAATAGGTGCAAGCTGCAAAGCTCAGATTTGCCAACAGGTTGAAAACTTCAGTGAAATTGAAGACGTTGACTGAAGTGTTCAGATGCAGCAAGAATTGGGGGGGCTGGTTTGGCCAATTCATGGAAAGAGGTAAATCATAATGTGTAAGTCTGGATTCACTTATATATTTCTCTGGCATTTGGGAATGTTTGGGTCTGAGGTTTTGTGTCGAAATTTCAGCTACCTATTATTACGATTATAGTATCTATGTTTTAATTCTTTTCTAGCACTTCAGTGGAACACAGGCTTTCAATTAACTCAGTGCTCCCTGCTTGACTCTTCAAAGTAGCAACTGTAAATTAGACGATAAAGAACTAGAAACGGTGTGAAGGTCAGCCATGATAAAAGTTCTGCAGTTAGAGCTGGTTGAGGTCCTGGTTCTCTGAGCTGTGGTCACCCCAGCCAAAGCACGGGACTGAATTTGGGTTTGACTCCCGAGAGCCTCATAAAATTCTTTCAGTGTCGCTTGCATTTTATGTAAATGAAGGACCAAAAATAACACCCTTATTTCCCAGGAGAGTTTCAAAGATAAATTAATTAATGTTTACAAATCATTTGGATTTTAGAGTGGATGAGGGGAATGAGAAAATGGAATAAACACTCAGGTGGCCCAAGAATAACAGCAGATTCTCTTAATTCTTTGTTCAGCAAACTATGTAAGCACATGTTTAACTTTGAGAATGTGCTTAAATCTACACAAGTAAATGAGAGCAGAAGCGCACAGGGTTAATTACGTGCTTTGGTGCTTTTCTAATAGCGAACATTAACAGGTATAACTGAAAAATGCAGAGTATACATACAGACTTGGCTGAGCATGGCAAACAGTATGCACCTTCAGTGCACCTTCCTCAGTCTCCAAGCCTGGCAGAGCCTTGTCTTTACTGCATTGAGTCACTTTTCAAACCCTGGATATACCCAGAGGAAGATCCCAGGCAGCAACATTCAGGTACCTGAAAACATAATTTGTCTCATTATGTTTGAAAGGTGAGTTTTAAAAGTCCCCAAGGGTAGATGAAGAGAATGGTGGAACAAGCTGTACCATTGGGGAGCTTGAATCATAACCGTGGATGCAGGACTTGGGGGTGGGGGGATTTGGACTCTAGCTGAACTTTGCAACTCCTGCTTAGCCATACGAAATGAAATTGAACTGGAATATGTCCTTAATCAGTAGTTATTTTATCAACAGAGCAAATGGGCACAGGCTCTACACTGTCCCAGCTCAGCTCTACAAGAGCTCTCGCAGCTATTTAAGGAGCATTCTTATAATATACTTGAAAGAAAGCAACTCATAGCCCGCAACATTATCGGTACTGTGCATCTCAGGATCTAACACGTTTTGGAGTTGGTTATCAGCTGCAGTAAAATCAACATTTTACAAGCTTCTATTCTTGTGCCATATTTGTAAGACTTGAAACGCTATCACCAGAACAAATGCTTCTTTCATTGGCTTTCTGGAAACATAAAGTTCATTTAAAGCCTAGAAAATTAAATTGTGTTCATCTGGGAGACGGCATGTAGACAAAATCTGCTTCAAAAGTCAGAAGGCCCCTGAGTCAGAGGAAAGTTCAATTAATTTGTCAGAGAACTGAAAACAGATGATTTCAATCAGCACCAAGAAATGACTTCATGGCAGGCGCGCACTGGAAAAGGCAAGAGTTTCATTTCCAGCACACAAACAAGCGGCCCCGCAGGATTACGCTGCTCTGTAGCCCTGGTTCCGCAGCGTTCCACGGAGCGAGGCTCTCCGGTGCCGGTTGGCAGCCACCCACCCAACCGCCCGCCGGTGATGGGCACTGATGGGCACTGATGGTGGGCACAGATGATGGGTGCCGATGGGTGCTGATGATGGGCGCTGATGATGGGCACCGATGGGCGCCGATGGGCGCTGATGATGGGCGCTGATGGGCGCCGATGGGTGCTGATGGTGGGCGCTGATGATGGGTGCTGATGATGGGCGCTGATGATGGGCGCTGATGGTGGGCGCTGATGGGCGCCGATGGGTGCTGATGGTGGGCGCTGATGATGGGTGCTGATGATGGGCGCTGATGGTGGGCGCTGATGGGCGCTGAAGGGCGCCGATGGGTGCTGATGATGGGCGCTGATGGTGGGCGCTGATGGTGGGCGCTGATGGTGGGCGCTGATGATGGGCGCTG
>VYZV01042830.1:15277-49345 GCA_013401275.1 Pandion haliaetus | reverse complement strand
GCTCGGCTGCTGGCGGAGGGAGGTGGCGGGGGAGAGTGCGGTTGTCGGGAAATAAAAGAGCATGGCTGTCGCTAAACCCTGGTCTTATGCACCCCATAACCAGGAGTCACCCCCGTGGGAGCCGTGCCGGCAGCTCGCTGCTGCCCGGGAAGCTGCAGCTCTCCCTCCCTCCCCCCCTCCCTCCATCTTGTTCGCTGGGAGGCTCTGGCCACGATACTGAAATAACACGTTGCGTGACTGAAAACGCCGGGTCAAACCCTCCCAGTTGATTTGTGTCTGTCCTTTGGGTAAGAAATAAACCAAATCCTTGCCCAGGGTCTTCAGAGACCTCACAGATGTTTTGCTGTTAGGTGGGATGCAGTTTCTGTTATTCTAGATAAATACAACCTCAACTAATCTCATTTTCTTGCCTAAACTCCCCTGCATTTGCAACTGGGTATCCTTCCGATTTTTCGTTTGCCTTGCGTTTTGGGTTGTGTGATTTGCAGCATGCTGATGTTTAGCAAGCTCATCCACTTCCAAGACCGCTGCATTGCAAGTGCAGAGAAAATAATGCTTGAATCTCACGCTTATTTTTTATTGTGGAGCTGTATTGGGGGGTGGGGGGGGAAGAAGAGATCCTATAATCCTATATAAGGAATAACCATTTATTACTGTGATTGTTGGTTTCCTGTTCTATCTGAATCCCTAATTTCAAAATTATTTTAAAACCCAAATTAATTGTTGCCACTTGGTCATCCAAAGAAGCGGCAGAATAGAAGTCACCAAGAAATACCCATATTTAGGTGAGATATTTAATATGGGTTTATAACTCCACACAACAGCCACATTCAAACAAGAATTCCTCAGATTTTTTTTCTCAAACTGCATCAGCTCCCTAGCACTTCCCCACCTGTTCCTAATGTTTCTCCAGTTTTGATGCTGAGAAATCAGACTGACTGTGTGGTATGCTGGGGAGAGAGGGGCTTCCTCAGGAATACACCCTCCTTCCGCAGGCAGGGAGAGATTTGTCCTGCCTGCATGGGAAGTACAGTGTTGCCATACAAACCATACAGACGCACTACTGGCAAAAAAACCCCACGCATGGGTTAAGCCAAAAACCCATTGGCTCCATCACTGCAGGATTTGGACTGTAAGGACTTTGAATACAAAATCGGTTTTGATCTTTCCACTAAGATGGCCACTTTTACGAATAGAAATAAGGGACAACCACATGAAAAACAGGGAACAGCACTTTAAGGGATTCCAGGGAAACACCTGTTCCCTTATCACGTGTTTTTCTCACAAATATATGTTGTTACTTCCCTCAAACACACAATTAAATGAAAATTAACTTAATTATTTAAAGCGATAATTACTATAATTTGAAATAACTGAAATACATTTTTGTTTTCTAAATCAATTCATAAAGCTTTCCCTAGGTTCTACTGAAATTCTCAGATTTTGAAACTCAACCTGAACAGAATCAGTATTTAGCAGGTTTCTGCAATCTGTCCGAGTCTGTTTGTAGAAGAAAATTAGTATTTCTCTGCTTTGTTGCTTGAATGGACATAACATTCCCTGGAAGTTTAACTCACAAAAAGGAGTTGAACTTGAACGTGAGACATTAGAACATTTCCTAGTACCAGGCTGCTGAAGTGTATACTCACATACACATACACCTCCTCCCTGTGGATACAGTATTTCTCCTACAAAAAAATCCATACCTAACTTTTTATTAGGTTCAGCTTTTCAATGTTGATTACAATTTCCTGAAACGCAAACCTTTTTTCTACGCCAGGTAGATTCAGATTAAGTAACTCTTGATGCAGTTACACTGAGTAAAAATAACCAAACAGTGGTGCACAGAAGAATTCTCAATTGCATCTAACAAACGCTTAGAAATGGTTTACTGTTTCCAGAATTTAAGGTATAATTAACAAGAGAGCAGTTTGTCATTTCAGCTTAGTCCTTAAGTGTTTTCTCAATGGCAAGAGGAGCTAATATACTGCATTGTCTTTCAAAGGTATGTGTCATTTTAGCCCTGGCAGTATATCAGAAAAGAATTTTCTGTCATAATAGGTACTCTATCTGATGGATAATATTAAGGCACGCTTTTGTTATGCCACAAAGTATTTTCTGTATTTTTGCATTTTTTTCACATGCACACAAAAAAAGAGCATTGTTTTTAGACTCTACACTAGCATTATTTCTTTACATGCTGTCTTTGTGGGCTCTCTTACATCTGACAGTCCACTATAAGCAGCGGAGAAACTTTCTCTGCACTGAGTATAGTAAGCTATATGACAAGGATTGTTGGCTTTACTGGTCCCTGTTGTTATCTGGTACTCACTGGACCTTGCCAATACCCCACTGATAACCAAATGCACTTGAGCAAGGGGTAGCCCAGACAAAATCCACTGAGGTCAGTGAAGCACCTTTGGCTTCTTGCTGGTGGTAAGTGGTCGAAGACAAAGTATCCAGTTGGAAGACTGAGAACAGGGTATGAAAATACTTCAATTCTCAGGTAAGGTAGGAACGCCTTTTCCATAGAGGGGACCAAAGTTTTATAATACGCACATCTACAGTGCTTACATTTTATAGTCAGATATCCAGTAAAAATCCTGCAATGAGTGCCTCGGGCAGGATACGCTGCTTGGGGCGATGGCTGTTGCTCAGGCAGAGGCAACCCCCTGCCAGCAGTGCTTTCTCCAGCATTTGCTCTGCAGAACCAAACACCAGCTCCCTTGGCTTCTCATACTGGCTCTCTATTTCAGCTAGCTCCACCTGTGGTCCAGTGCCCCCGCTAAAATTTAATTTGCCTTCGATACCAAGGAATCTTGAACCAGCTTAGAAATGGATGACATCAGTTCCAGCCCTTGTATACAAAGCTGACCCCAGTCTCCCAGCATCTGGACTGGTGGTCTAATCACTAAGTAGCTGAAAAAACAGAGTTTCTCTTACACAGCAAATTTTGTCCTCGTCTATTTAACTTCAATTTAGCACTAACTAAGCGTCGACAGAACATAGATAAAATGGACGTTACAAACTGGCAGAAAAAACTCTGTCCAACTCCTGCCGAAGTGAACAGAAAAGTGATTGATGACTTCAGAGAATAATCAACAAGTTGTAAGTATGGAAACTGGCCAAGTGAGTTACGCATACCTCATCCTAACATAAAATAAAAAGTATGTCCACGATGGACAAGCTACTCCACATCTAGCCACTGTTGTCCTCCACAAGCTACCATCCTGGAGTCAATGCCTGGCCAGTGGACAGCTGGACCATTGCTCTGACTCCCTTTGGTCACTGAAATGTGCTGGTGCTCCGCAGCCTCAGAGGGCACTGGGATTTCCAGGACTTCCCAAAGAGAATGAAGGATCTGCTGGCAACTCTGTGGCATCTGCTCGCTCTCTGGGCACCCGGCATTTACCGTCCCCTTCTGATCCCTTCTGATCCGCATATGCTTATGCCATCACACAGGACACAGTCTGATGTAAAATTAATTGCTCTGGTTCTCAGTACCCAAAAAGACCTAACCTGGTACAACTACTTACAAAGGAGCAGACACAAACAGCATTACAAAATAATTTCTCAAGAAATAAAGAAAAATACGAGAAAAGCAGAAAAAAAAGAAAGTTCCTTTAAAAGCTTATAAAAGAGAGTACTGTCACCCTTTTCTCAAAGGAAGTGACAACATTCTCACTGATTTCAGTGGAAGCAGGGTGATCTCTGCTCTTGAAAAGTTTTGTTTGCTGCTAGCGTGTGTCAGCCTGTTCATGAATAAGCAAGCACCCTGTTGCACATGGTTTTGTTGTAAAAGCAAGAATTGATTTATACTCCATAATCTTTTCCAAGTTCAGAGTCTAATGGTAGAAGTTAAACTATACAACTGTGAATCTGAGCAGATAATCCCGCTATTCAAGTCTCAGTTATTGCTATAAAATTATATTTGTAGTATTTATGGAATGTGCAGATACAGGGGAAATGTATTTATAGCTGTTTTGACTAGTTCTACTGTATGCTTAGAGAAGAAACCATGGAATTTGGGGTTTGGCATTTTTGACACCAGGCAAATTAGAGGGGTGCTAATTATATCGACTGCCATTTGCTACTCTGTGGTTATCAGGTCAGTCAGGCATCTTTGGTTGGAAGTGGTACAGGATTCTCAGCATCAGCCATGTCCTCTTCAGCTAATTAATTATCTGCAAAGTGCTGTGGCCAGCTTCTCTTCCTTGACTGCAGGAAATACTGACTTAAGTCAAACATTGGAAAAGCTATCTGACATCTTTGATTTAGAAGAAACTTTGTACTGAGTTTACTGCTTCTGTTTAAGTCAAGTCTTTCCCCTACACTTGGCATGAGAAAAAATTTGTAGCTTTTCTCATGAAGAAATAAGATAGCTAAATGCTTTCTCTATGCCTATAAATCAAACTTACGCTTTTCTATCACCTTGGAAATTAACTTCTTTAGGCACTTTAGTATTAAGTAATTATGTCAGTCATACATTCTCCAGTTTCTTTATATGATGTTATATTCAGTAAGACATAAGGTATTTAACATTTGTTAAAGTTCAAAGAAGACAGCATAGCCTGTTGGTTTGATGAAGATGGTTTACAAGTATGGAGTCCTGGATCCTCCAGTGAGCACGAGGAAGCTGTTTCCTACTTTAACCACTCTTTGCCTATAAAAAGGACACAGTCGTCTCCTGCTACACAGAGTTTGGAGACCTGCACAATGTACCCAGGCCGTGGCTTGACATTATAGTAAATCTGGGACTTAGAAGTGCTACTACCAGATCAAAAATGTCACAGCTGTGTGACACAAAATGCAGATCATTCTCATGGTCTCAGTTCTTCAACAGTCTGTTGAGAGGTTAATTTTTCACTGGCAGGATTCTCAATGGATCAGGCACTGGCTGTCCGCACCATTTAACTTAGTCCTCCATCAAGTATTGCCTGTCCTCTCACAACTGGCACAATGTTAGCATAAACCGCGTATCGTGGTGTCTAGCAAAGTTAATAGAAATGTGATTCAGTGCTCAGGCGTGATACAAATCAAATTTATACAGCTGGGTGATTTGATAGCGCACGCATTCACAGTTTATGATAATACAATCATATCTTACAATTATAGTTAGTACAGTATTTTACCTGTAGTTACACATCCTGAGCTAATAATTTATTACACTATTTTCTTTCCCTGGTCACTGAATGTTCTTGAGAATTTAGGATCTCCCTTGAATTTACTCACTGGACAAACTTACAGAACAAAATATTTAACCATTACTTTTTATCTGTGGACCAAATAGAGTTCTCTGCTCATTGGAAGAGATGTGAATTGGCAGGTAAGTGACAGGGTACTTTTTGTGTGCTGCAAGCACTTAGAGCGTGGCCGTTTGAATGGAGAACTTTAAAGTGCATTTTCTGCCACTTCTTATGTCCATGTAATGAAATCATATACATGTATGTCAAAAAAAGGGCTATGAGCACGGTCCATGAAAAAACTGACCAAATAGTCACGGGTTTTCTTTCACTTTAAGAATTAGTGTCATTCAGCGAAGCACGCTGGCATATGGGAACATCTCAAACATTCCTGACTGCAGAGATGCCGTACCACGATCTTCAGATACCCTTTCCCTTCACCACATGACTCGAGCGATAAGTAGAGTCAGATGAGACTGCTGGGCTGATCTAGGCGCCTGCTCCTGCTGAAAGGGAGTGGGTTGTCCCCCCCACCCCAGCCGTTGCATGGACAGATCTGCATGTCCCCGTCGCTGACATTATGCTCATCTGATGCCTCTGTGAGCTAATTCAGCTCACTCAGACAACCCAGGGAAAAAAAGAGAAGTCTGGGTTTTTGCTGGCGTAGGGAGCTGAATCAGCTTGCTAAGGGGTCATATGAGCACCAGCCCCAGCGTGAGGGCAGCGTCCTGCTCACAGGAAGGGGAGAGTACGGATTTGCCTCTGACTGGCAGCAAACTCTTCCATCGTTTCAGCTATTTTACGTGACTCAACCCAAAGATCAGGCACTGGGACAAAAAAAAGGGTCATTTTTCAAATAAAAATATAGTTATGCTCATTTTCTCAACAGAGCCTTCCCAACATTTGTGACACTATTGCAGTATTATGGAGCCTATGGTCTTTACTGGAGGGAAGACAGAGTATTTTCTGCAGTAATTCAGAATGCTTCCTTTCTTCCATTCTGAGCAGGAAGAAAAAGTATCATCATAAACCAGCATTGTACTCAATAATTAACCACACTTGTTTTATCATCAACATTTATTTATATATACTGGTAGCACTTAAGAGAATCCAACCAAGAATCAGGCCTCCATTGTGCAACACATTAAACAAACACATAATAAACAGCCAGTCCATGCCATCAGTGACTTTATATACTTGGGGGTTTTATAAAATGTTCAAATTGGAATATTTTTGATGAATCTAGGCATTCCAAAATGAAGCATCTAAAGTAATAAGTAAAGGAGGCTGTATTGGAAAATGTCGTGATTGCATTTAAATAAATTGGCCTAGTTAGATTAAATGAATAGCTTTTAAAGAAGTAATTCTTTCTTCATTCTGTGCAGAGGTTCCATCACAGACCACCAGTATTCAAAGTAAAGAGCTTGTGAGAAACAGCTGGATTGAGTGAAAAATCGAGAAACAGTCTGATACGCAGTCAAGCCCATTTAATTACGCTTGCTAATTATATTTCCCATGATAATTATATACAGTATTTAAATGCAGCATGCTATTTCCTGTTCAGAGTGATTAAAAACACCCCCGTGATTGGTGAAAAGATCTTGGTAAAGCATACGACATTTCAGATGTTGCTGATAAGCCCCGCTCCCTTGCAGACAGGAAGAGAGCCTCAGTTAGAGCAGCCCGGGAGCTGAGGCAGCCGTGGGCAGGTAAACCGCACGACACCTTCAGGGTACAGCGCTGCCCTGCCTGCTCCTCACCTGAGAAGAGACTCCCAGATTAATCCCTTAAACTATCTGCTATATCTGCGCTTGTGGGTCAAAATATTTAAATCTGGGTTCTTCGAGTTCAGCATCTCGCTGCTTATTAGCACATCTAAAGGAGACTTGCAGAACACCCAAGACTCCAAGGGAACAGAAGCCAGAAATCCCGATCCTTTGCCCTTTCATTACTGTGCTGGTGATTATTATTTACATTACGATAGCGCCCGGGTCCTCGCAGGTATTATACTCTATACCTACATCAGAGAATAAGGAAGCTGAAGAGGAAAAGGAAAAGGAGCCAGCAGGGGAATGCAGTTTAGGGGAAGCCGTGCTGCTCTGGGAATAGATCATGCCCCACAACAGCAATCTGCAGAGACCTGAGGCCTCTCTGCAAGCTGCTCACACTCAGTGTCTGACTTCTTAGGTGTATCCACGAGTTTGTAGGACTGACATAACTGGCCTCAGGGCAACCCGCCTGATAGAATAGGAAGGGAATCCCCGCATTTCATCATGTGGATGTTGCTTATAAGAGAGAGTTGGACTTCCCAAGTCCCAGCCTTCCCCCAGGACAGAGGGTGCAGCAAAAATCTTTTGAATAAATTTCTCCCTTTTGGTTTGCTCAATTCACACACTCTGGGTTTTCTACTAGACATGAAATATTTGTCATTGTTAAGAAGGCATGGCATTTAGTTTATAAGCATGTCCTCCTGGACTATCCCGAAAGAGAAGTATTGCTTCTTGAAATGTTGCAAAGGAAAATGCTTCCAGGAGTTGGCCTTTGAACTAAGTTTCTGCTTCATTTAACTGCTGAATTTGACAGCACTAGAGCTCCTGATTTCTTTATGAAATGAAACACTTTCACTTCTGATCAGCACAGGCTAAATGTATTTGCAACACTGCAGGGTACTCCATGGAAGAGATATTAATATTACATTAGGTCTAAATAAGCTGAACACAATATGGATTTCTGGGGACAACTGCAGATCATGTTCTAATTAGGCAGAATACAATGGGAATGTTGAACAACTGTTGTTACTGTGGATGCAGCTATAACCTCGATAATCACAATAGACCTCAAGTCTCGAGACTGTTTCTTACCGGAATCTGCATCTAAAATTAATGAGGACAACCTCAAGCCAGAGTCTGAGCCATGCCAGTGGATTGGTCATTTTTAACAGGAAAAATTAGATAGCGGCAGCATTTCAGTTATCCAAAACTCACCTTATTACTGGTAGAGATGGAATCTGGACATGTATTAATGGCTTCATTTTGTCAATAATAGAAAACAGTCTAAAATATAAGGCAGCACAGCAAGATGGAAACTTCTGTATGTGGAAGGAATACAGCAATCTATTTATCTACTGCTAAAGGTACCAGGGCAATATATTTAGCAAACATTGACTGAAAGTGAATGGGGAGTAATTTTTAACAATTTCTCTATTTTGGCCATTCTTGCAATTTTAAGTACTCTTGATAAGCCAGCACAATCAGAGGCAGCTAATTTGTTATGCTAGCATAACTCCTGTATGAAGGCAGTGTTTACTAATCCTGAATAATTCCAGATTTACACCACTCTGATTGAGATTGGTATCTGGCCCAGAAACATTATACAAGGCAAGTATTTACATCTGGGAGCACATAAGTACCAGAAACACCAGAACCTTTGATTTTTAAAAAACCCCTGTCATTCAAACTGATTAAGACATGTGTCTTAATTTACTGGTTTGAGGTTTTCCAGTTACATTCCCTAACTCTCTCTCTCTTACATGTTACTCCTTCCTGCCTCCCTCACTCCTTCTGAGTGAGAAAATATGCCTTTTAGGCCTTTCAAAACAGTTTACACTCAGAACTAAAGCTCCATTCCCATCTCAATCCCATGAACCAAGCTGCTTGCACTGTTTCAGCAGTTAATTAACAGTGAATGCCTGCCTTTGGAGACTGGGTGAAGCAGGGTGGGGATAAAAGATGAAGAAGGCTGAGGACAGACATAACAAGAATGGGGAGGGAGCAAAGTGGGTGGCTTATCAAATTCCACAAATACCAGACGTGGAGAGGTGTTGATTTGTTGCTGGGAAAACCCTGTTTGTTTGTGGAGTTTAATCACCTGTTTTATGTTTGTTGTTCGAAACATATGGAAGACAATGGAATCGTTTGCCTGCAGTGTACTGAAATACAGTACAGTGAGAGTTGTACAGACAGGAATTTTAAGTCACTAGTATGTGTAAATTGGAATAGCTCAGATCATTAACAGCTAGCCTCCTGGTCAGGCTGTGTGAAGGAGGCAATGAAGAATGTCCCCAAGGTTGACAGTCAAAGGAAATTCCTTGTTTGTGACCCATAAAATAAATATAATTCTCTGAGGTGAGGTGAAGAATTTTGGAAAACAATGCGACCCACATTGCCCTAGTATCTGTCAGCAAGGCACTGGCTGTCACATAGTTTGGGCTTCTTTCTCTTGTACTATGTCTCTATTTTTTTTAAAGAGGCAGCTGGACTGCCTGGGCAAGAGCAGAGCTCTTCATTGCTATACAAGAAACACCAATTGAAATCCTGTTTCTGAACACCTCCACTGCCTGGGCTGCTTGTAGCAGATGACATTTTTGCATCCCTCGTGCCCTCCCCCGAGAGCACGATTCACATGCCCCATATACGAGCTGTGTTGCTGGCATGCAAAAGGACTCTCCTACTTTCATCTTTTATCACTCTGGTCCTAGCCTCCTGTTTGTCCTTTTGGTTCACCTCACGGCTATCTGATTTTTTAACTGGGTGACATTTTCTCTTCTAGCACTGGAATTCACACCTCGATGTCCCTTCTGGTTTCTGTACTCTCTTTTCTCTCCTTAAAATTCCCTATCCTCTTTGCTTGTCTTAAGGACTCATATCCAAATACAGAGATTCTGTGAAAATGCCTCTCCCAGACAAAAGTTATAGCACTCTTCTGTGGCTTACCTCATGAATAATCTGGCTATAAACGTAAACTCATAATCTAGCTATAAATGTAAACTCAACAGGCTTAAGCAGCGTTGTGTGCTTTCTCTTGCAATCCCGTTCCTTTTTCTCACCAGTATGCCATCCATCACACAGGTCTGCAAATTCAGCAGCATCTTCAACCATCTCTCAAATCTTATGATACCTTATCCCTTCACCCTCCATCCCTATGAGCTCTGTCAAGAGGTCAGCTTCTTCCACTGATTGTTCAGGGATGCCAGCATCTCTCACCAATAAGGCAAACTTGCAAACAAGCACTTTTGTCTTTATGTTTTCGCCACTTATGTAAAACCACTCAGTTATCTTTCTTCCACCCTTTCTCAGAATAATGCTCACAGATAATCCCATAACATTACCTCGCACTGATTGCTTGAAACAGCTTTTTTGTTTATATATAAACACTTCTCAGCTTGAGTTTAGCTTGTAACCTCTTTGGGAGAGGGACCGTCTGTATGTACGCTGCTAACACAGATAATTCCTGTTCCATGTGTAGGTGGAAACATGTCAATATAAAAAACCAGCAAATATATAAAAAAATATAAGATTTTCTTAGAATCACAGCTTTCATTCACAGTTGCAAGGGAACTGTTGACCCTCAGTGTTGCCGTAAAAAAACATGCCATGCTGGTCCACATTCACTGAAAGGCTCTAAAATGAGAGGAAACCGAACATCCATTCATTTTTTAAAATATTAATTTTGTAAGTCAACCCCCTTATTCTAGATAGTCTGATTCATGAGTTTTGAATGCTTGGGGTTGGCTGTACTGTATCAATTCAAATGAAAATAGAGCACATCCCCTCTATGGGACAAGGTCTTTAAAAGTTCACGCCATTCATATTTGTTTCCACTTCCTACGGCAAATAAGTGTTTATTATTTTGTTAAAAGAGGAGGAAAACAACATCAGCATCACTTAAATGATGTGGCTCATATTGTTGACAAGTTTTGGTAATAGCAATAGTTTTTGTGAAGTTGGAGTGATTAATGGTGGAGGCTAAAGGCTGACCACTGAATTGTGTGTGTGTGTCCATGTTGGCAGGGTCAGAAGCATCATACATAATAGTGGTTTTTGTGAACCTAGATTTTAAACTCGAGCCTTGGGTTTAAGCATAGTAAATTTGTGAGTTGTTTTTTGGAAACCGGAATCCAGATCAGGATTCAAACTTTGCAAATTTCCTATCTTTTTTTTATGGGCAACTTTAAAATCTGAGCCTTGAACACCTACGCTTGCAGAGATCACAGAGGAAAACTTGGCGTTGTAGCATGTGGCATAGAACCAGTGTGAGGGGCTTCTGACTTATGTATATGGCAGAAATAGGGTTCTTCCACAGACAAAAGGTTCCACATGAAGTGGAAATTGTGATCTTGCACTGTCTCTGAACAAGACAGCAGGGCAGAGTCGGAGACGGCTGTCTGTCTTTATTCTGGCTGCATGTGGATGATAAAGTTGGTGTTTAGATTTCATATAACATCTTCTCAATTTAAAACCAGTGTGATGCTCAGAGTCATGGACTTCTCAACTCTGACCTAAAAACAGGCTCCTGGTAAATTTTCAAAGGCATATAAATGATGTAGGAACTTAAATACTATTTTCCAAAGGGATTTATGCATATATTACGAATGTATGAGCTTAGCACACCTAGGCAATAAATCCAATTGATTTCAGGAAAGTTCCTAGGTAGCTTTGATATTTTGAAAATGCAGCCCTTTGTCTTATGGGCTGAACTTCTCATTTCCCTCACTATTACAATGAAATGAATCTTGACTATCTGCCATGATCTAAAACATGTGCTAGAATTCAATCAGCAAAAATAGAACAGTGACAGTCACAGTTGACGTCTAACTTGCTTTTCCCCCCACACTGAAACAATATTTCTGTATTTTTTTTCTGTGAGTACAAAAGAAGCTGAATTCACCTAGAGAATGAATTTGTCTGCTATTTTCCCATGGGGCAGGTATGGTGCAAGTTGAGCTGGAACCATGTAACATTTGCTTTTATGTGTCGCTTCCTCTCTGACACTGACACCTACAGTGCTGCAGGAGAAGACCATGTTCTAGGCTCTCCAACTCTATGCTGTTTTCACTGAGTCCCTCCATGAAGCTTAGCCCGTATGCTGTAACAATGTCTTGAAGTTATTTATACCACTTGGCGATTCAGACCAACCCTTTTTTTTGCTGAAACTGTTAAGACCAGCATCAGCTGGTTCTGATTGTGAAGTGGCTTCCTTGAATCAAAGTTTCACTTTATGTACACCAAAATAAATTTATTAAAGTAATGTAGTTATTAAAATAATATGGTAAGTGACACAAGAGCGTGACCATCCTCCACAGGACAAACAGTGTCCTCCTGAGATCAGTAAAGTTCTGCTTCAGATACTGTTCACCATCAGGCTGGGCTGGATCTGTCATAAGCACCCAGAGATAAAAATCCCCTTGGGATTCCAAGGCCAGTGTTTCCAAATATTTGGAAAAGGTGGCCCCTTTCTGAAACGTGTCTTCATGCAGCCCCCCGAGTCGGCAGCCACTAGTGCCCCACAGGGCAGGAGGAGAGCGAGACTCTGCTGTCATTTTGGCTTCAGGGATAAATGCTCGCTCCCCTTTGCTGGAGGAACTGAGCTGCTGCCAGCAATTAAGGCACTGAAAAGCAAATCGTCGCTCCCTAGAGAGTGTAACCTCTTGCCACCAGTAATTAAAGCTCCTCTTGTGGCTGTGGTTTTGCCAGCACAGCCCTCCATAGCACTGCCAGAATGGCATGTTCCTGCTCCTCATCCCTTGCTCTGGGATTGCAACACACCACTCCTTCTGCCACACCAGTACAGCTATGGATGCATCTGTGCAATGAACTGGAGCGGGGAGTAAGTGCAGCTTAAAAATAGCCTGGCAGAGAAACACTTAGTTTTTTGTGTGTCGTCCTCCAAATTGGATCAAATTCCTGATCCGTTTCACAGCAGAGCCACAAACCAATACGCCAGGAGAACTGAGGGGCCCGTGCACTGCAGGAGGGAAGATGAAACAAGCAGTAGGGAAAGGCTGGAAAGGGAATACCAGAAGCCAGAATTGGTGATGAAGACTTAATCTCGTGAAACCACAGCCTCACTCTTCCAGCCAGGAAAAAGTCAGCAGCTGCTGACCAGCACTGTTTTTTCTAACACTTCAGAGACCCCTTTGAACTCTTTCGTGGCCCTGGGGGGATTGTAGCCCACAGTTAGGGAAACTCTGCCCTAGGCTGGCCATTCAGTCTTAATGCACTGGGACCAATTTTCCAAGGAGCAGAAGTTTCCCTAACTGTTGGCACGCAAAAGCTATCTGCTGGGGAACATGCCTCTTTCCACCCAGTATGGTGAGAAATCCTGAGAATTCTGGTGGGGAAAAATGTAAGAGGTCAAATATAGCTCTGGTTAGAAAATCGCCTCCCCCCACAAACATGTGTTGACAACAAGAGCTCAAAAAATATTTTCTTTAAAAGATTTATAGCAAAAATTGGTTTTCAAACACATCGTAATGGCAAAATATTGCACTGATAACAATAAATAATTTCTTAAGAAAACTTCCAATTTTAAAAGTGTTAGCCAGCCATGTTTAAAACACCACTGAAAATGAGAGGTCTTGTTTTGAATTGTTTGCCTGTAATATACAAAAACTTTCTGAGATTCATGGGGAAATGAATGATTTGTGACTCATAAGGAAAACATGAGTTACTTCTTTTTATTTTAGAGTATAAATGCAAAGATCTGTGTATGAACAAGGAGCTAAACAAATGTTTGGGTTGTTAGTAGCAGCTATTTCATCCACTTTGAAACCCAAATACTGCTTTTCTGAAGCAAAACAGAGTGCTGCAAGACAGGGTCTCAAATTATCGATAGAAATATTCATACACACTTAGTTGCTGGGGCAAAGATGCAGGCAAAAATGAATGCCAGATTCTTGGAAAAACTTGCATATTTTACAGAAGAAATTAAAGCCATGCTGTTTAAAGAACATTGTTTAATAATATTCTTTCTTTCTGCCACCCTATGTTCTTTTAGTTCTTTTGTTATTCAGTGTTCGGATTCAGGACAGATACTTAAGTGTGTGCCTAATACTAAGCAAATGTTTCAGTGCCATTGACTTTAAAGTTCTAAAGTTAAGAGCATATTTTAGTGGTTTCCTGAACGGGATTTAAGTCTTTTTTTTTCTTGAGCCATGACCTTTAGCTAGAAGCTTTTTGAGACTTTATGTTATGATACTGCCAATCTTGATTTGGACCTATACTTTATAAAACAAATAGGTTCACATTATTCAAACGTTGTCACCTCCAATATGTGCTATTCCTCAGTACAAGTCAATGAAAAAAATAGTCAATTTTTCTAAATGAATTGCACATATTTTCTAAAGTAACATCATTAGCAATTTGTTCTCATAGATTTTCTGTTTCTCTGGGCATTCGGTTCCTTAAAATGAGGTTTTTATTTCATTTCTCCCATTAACATATGAGAATATATTTAAACTCAAATTGGATGGCATTGGATCCCATTTAAAGTGACCAGACGTCAATTGGGCTGTACTCAGTGTTAAAATAACAAGGCTTCTACCCCAAAATTGAAAATCAGTTTTGGCCAATTCTACCATACATTATTTTAGGCAATGCCCAAAAAGGGATAGTTTATAAAGAAAAGGCTCAGCATCTCTCCAAGGACTCGAGCAAGCACTCTGTACTCTTCTAGTGGTCCATGAACCACAGCTTGGAAAACAGAGCCAAGAGACAGGAGGAGAGTCATATGGTTTATCTGACTCCATGATCTGCTCCAATTGAGGGGGGAAATGTACTATTAGTTAGATTAGATTAATGTGGCTCTTATAGTTAATGTACTAAGCAAATTTCCTTTTACATCTGCTTTCTTTTCCCTTTTGTCATTTCCATTTTTCCCTTTCAAGCTCTCTTTCTGTGAGAAAAGATGTGAGCTCTTTAGCAAGGAGGAGAGAGAACCCGTTAAATACCTCGTTATCTCCAAGGTCTCTGTTGATTTAGACTTCTAGCAAGAGAAATGGAGTTCAGTTCATCTCTGACTGAACTGACACTGCAGATAACCCCAGCACATCCATCTCAAATTGTCAGCTCAAGACAAATTACCTTCTCTCCAGGATACTCTCTTTCACTGATTACCTACTACTCAAATTAAATGCCATCTGACTTCTGAGAGTCTTTTGTTTGTCAGATTCCACTGGATTATGCAAAAATGATGGGGGGAGAATCTGTTGTGTTTGAAGTCTTGAGAACAGAGTGCACAGGCCCTGCTTCCTCATCCAGTTTTGGTGGAAGAGCTCCGGCTTTTCCTAATCTGTTTGCCACCCCACAGTATAGTAAACTTTACTGTCAATAAGAAAGATAAAACCTAAAAGCCTTCGGAATAATGCCCTAAAGCAAGAAGATACTGTGAAATCCTAATGTTTGGTGACAAATACTCACACAACTAAATCTGAGACCGAGTTTGGAATAAAAGCCCTGGGTTTAGTTCATTTAAATCTTATGCTTAATTCCTTTATTTTAATGTGTGAGAGAAAAAAAATGTCAGGAAAGACTTCAAAGGTGGAACTAGTAATTGCAATCATGTTTACCTAAAATTTTCTCTCCAAGACTTTTGGACTTTTTACTTCATTAAACTGTAATTGTTTGACCCAATATTTTCCATGTATTCACCTCAGGCTGTTTTATGTGTTTTTTTGTTGAAACTTTCCCATTTTCCAAAACAAGATAAGAGGGGAAAAAAAACCCATTTAGATGTTTTGCAGAGAAGCACTTTCAAGAAACCCATACTTGAGAGAAAAGATTTAAATTATAACAGATCAAGGGCTGCCTTTTGCCTTACTGTTGAGAGTTTGCCCAGAATTGGCTAACTTACAAACTGCTGGGAGGTTAGAATCTGCCCTATGCTCTGAGAGCGCAACAAGAAATACATGGGTGAAGGCTTCAGATGTTCAGCAGGTCCTGAGTACGTCATGTGCACTGTCTTGACGTGGGTTGTAGGGGCTCAAGAGTCTCTAACTTGACATGGCCATAGGGACAAAAAAGCCTTTGGCCTGATCCAGCGGTTGCTTAGGAGCTTCCATGCAGTTGTTGCTCGTGGCAGCTGGGGGCTGCTGTGATGTTGGGCATTGGGAATAGAAGCAGAGAAATGACATGGTCTGCATTTGCTCCCGCAGCCCCTGGCCCCGGGCAGAGGCCTGCCGGGCGGTCAGGCAACTCTCCTCAGCAAAGCCCCTTGGAGCTCCGTCCTCAATGCGCAGAGATACTGGATGATTTTACATATAAAGCTGTATTACAAAGCCAAGCAGTTTGGAAGAGTAGAACCTCTCAAGTGAGGCACACACAGTTAGCAGGCAATTTTGGAGGGTAATTAAGTCTCCTGGTGAAGCAGCACACCAAGTAAAAGTGCCATCCTAAGTGTACTAATTTCCACCTGTGGGAAGACAAGACCGCTATATGCAACTGGTACTGCAAGGTGTGATGGTTTACGTTATAAAGGCCTGGAGACACACAGAGCTTTGGAGAAATACTATGCCTAAGCAATACAATAGACATAATGGGCTGAACTGAGGCTACAACTTTTCCTTGATTCTGAGATTTCGCAACATTTGTGCATTAGTCTGCAACAGGCAAGTTCTTCTATGGTGTTTTTGTGTTTGCTGTAAGTTCATAGGCATTTATGTTACAGCCTGCATAGTTTAGCTAAAATGATAGTGCGGGCTTACACTCATTTTCATACACTCATGTAAATGTATACATATGCGTACACATAAAGATGAAATTCATATTTATGTTTGAAAATATGCTAGAGCTGGGATCACTCTGCACATTTCAGGATGAACTTCAATACAAATGCAATACCTTGCTGCAATTTGCCAGTTACAGTAAGGGCTTGTCTGCACTGCTCTCAACAGGAACTTTGGCTCTTACAGATACATCAAATTTAACGTTAGGTAGGTCAGCAAGGGTATAGATTGCAAGGGTATCAGCGGGTAAGGTTGCATCCTACAATGTCTGCCTGAATTCACAGTTAAATGTTCACTCAATGAACTGCAGCTGAAATGTTGCAACTATTTTAAAGTTACATTAATGTCTTAGACTACCAACATTTAGATTCCATGAAATATTATTTACTAACACTATTTTATGGGTAGCCCGCTGAGATCAGTATCCAACCAGGCAACTCCAGTTTAGCCAGTGAGAGTTTTACCAAATTAAGCAGTGAAATTTAAGTCCTGTGATACAAATTCTTTATTTTTGGGAAAGAACAGTTTTTGAAACTTTTTTTGTTAAACTGCGTATGCCATTTCTGTATGAAGAAGCTCATCATAAGACAATCTCCAATTTAGCAGATACTATCTTCTTACAGAGATAACTTAGAGTTCTTAATATTGATTGATTGATTGAAGGTGAAAATTAACCATTTTCATTCTGAAATTATTACAGAAAAGCAGAGATACACTAATCTGTGCTAATAAACTGCCTACAGAAGCACCACATTCATGCAGTTAACTCCCCCTTTTCTTGGTATGCCTAAATGTTTTCCTTAAATGTAGCTTTGAAGATTTCCACTTTGTTAGAGAATGAAAGCTCCTGGTGGTAACATCTCTGGAGATGGGACAGTGATTAATAATCAGACCTTGTCTGTGCTGAACTGATAGAGCTTCAGACAACTGCAGAGAAGAAGAATGGCTCTGCAGAGGGCATGGAGGATTTTATTTCACATAAATACAGCAGCAACAGTGACAAGCACTCCCATCACCCTACTCTAACTCCAGCGTTTCTCCCATACTCCCGCAGCATACCCCAACACACTTGCATTCTTCCTCTGGTTTCATGAATTCCTTTCTGCTTAGTGGCACAGCTTGGACAGGATGGACAGAGAGCATCCTCACCCAAAACAGCATATTGCTCATTGGCCAGAGAGCTCTCCTGGGAGGTAGGACATGAGCCTTGAGTCCCCTGAGGCAGAGGAAGAAACTGAACCCTGACCTTCTCTATACAGAGATCAATGGTTATGGGCCCCCTGCATGTCCCATGTCATGGATTTCCCAGGGCTGTTGTGGCTCTGGTTGTCCAGCCTCCTGCTAACCCAGTCCTCCCAAACAGTCCCTTTGCCTTCACATTCAGTCTCATACTCCCGGCTCTCTTCTGGCCACTGAGAGCTGACATTCCTGGTGTCCCTTCTGAGTTTCTGCATGCTAGAGAATAAAATGCAGCAATGAGCCTCCTTGGCGTCCTGCTTGGGTACACCTACTGGCAGGAAAAGGAGGGAGCAAAACAGGCATTCCCCTTAAAATTGCTTTGCTTTAAGTGCAGATCTCTTTGTCCTTCCACAGACCTAATCACTTCCTTCCCATCTATGGTCATCTTTGCTCTTGGAAATGTCGTTTTCATGTCAAGGAGAGGATTGCCTTCCTTGAACATTTCTCATGTGAGCAGTGGTACACTGAAATGGAAAACCACCAGAAGCTGGCATCCTACCCTGATAATATTGTTCACCATTTAATTTAATGAGTGCCTGGCTCATGGACCATCATTAATTTAAAATAGTTTCCCAGTCCATAGTTTAGTCTATTGCTTATAAGTGGAGTTTGGGGCACTGACTGCAACTCCCTCCTGAAACCCTCTTAACCACTACCTATGATGTAGCAGGGAGGCTCCTCTGTGGCTGAATTTTTAAAAGTAGCAGCGGCCACCACTCCTTCTTTAGGGACTTTGATGTGTTGGGTGTTATAATGCATGTGAGATCACTGCTGTTACAGAGCAAAGGTAGGTGAACTCCTCTTTCCTGAGTTTTTGTGACACCTGAGCTTGAAACAGGCTTTGAGCTGCTCAGGACTGCCAGGAGTGATGTAGTTGTACTGTGCAGAAGCAGGATTTTAGGCCAGTGGGGATTTTTAAATAAAAACTGTGTTTCTAGACACAGTGTCTCTAGAATATAGGCACTTTTGAGGTTAGCAGTGGTTAACCTGGGATCCTTATGATCACATTTTACACGTAGGTGTCCAAATTTCACTTTGGGGGTCCTAAATAATTTTCTGGATCTCACCCACAATCTCCTACATCTCCCAACACAGAAAATAATGCCTTCTTTCCTTCATTTCTTGCCTGCCTAATTTATTCAGATTGCAGGATCTCTGGGGCAGATAGTATTAATGTATACAGTGTATAGCTCTGCAAACCATAGAGATTTTTTTGTCTTCTTGGGTTTTCTGAATGTAATTCATAAAGTAATTCATATGATAGGACCGTTTCATGCTCAGTGTATGCATATGAAGGAGAAGAATGACAGCAAGAATATTTAAGGATTCTCTTGCTATATATAAATATGGAAAGGAAACAGGCTAGGACACCGACTGAAGCACTGGAACACAGCTATCCCTCCTGCTAAACCATTAGCATGCTCCCAGGTATGGTTTTGGCCTAGGCCAGCTAATGCTCTCCCGGACAACTCTCCAGAGCAGTTTGTGGAATGGAATGAGATCATCGTGGTTTCCATTAGGTAGTATGGATAAAACCACTCTCTCTGGAGAGACAGAGAACAGCGTGCCCTATGGACGTGTGGTCATATGCTACCACCTGAACTAAGAAAATGGGTCCTTCTCCATTTTATTTATGGGCGGAACCATTTTGTGCCTCGCTTACATCCATCATTACAGAAATCTGAGAGAGGGAACTCAGCACCTTGCAGAATTACAGGTGTAGCTATTCATAGCACCACTGCCTCCTTTTAGCCTTCTGTCCGTCAGGACATGTTGCCAAGAAAATACAAAGCTGAACAACCACACAAAAATGAATGGGAGTTCTGGATGCTGTGCACATCTTGGGATTGGATCTGCTTTCATTCACACCACTTTCCCGTCTATTAAGCTTAAACGTGAATCTCAGTTGTGCAGAGGGCATCTGGATTGACCAGCAGAGCCCGGCAGAAATCTGTATGGCCAGAGGCAGGCTGCGCCTGAAAGACTTCAGGGGATGTGAGCTCTGCCTTTTGCAGGAAGGTCTCCATATTCTATGACTCTTCCAGACTCAGTTAGGTGATTTCAGCAAAGACTTCTTGTGGGCCCAGAGGTGTTTGTTCAGGAGGCAGAGTTTGTAGGTGCTACGAGGAATGTATGGTCATGACAAAGGAAGTGATAAGAGGAAAGAAAAAGCAGAAAGGGCTTTTTAAGCCAGGTTCAGTTGGAAAGAATTTTCTAAGAATCTAGATACATAATTGGGAAGAATTTGGGAAGAATAACTGCCCGAAGACATTCCATCCCATGGACCTTTCACAACTAGATAGTGATCAAGCATACTGCAGAGAACAATCCTGCACCGGCATGAATATGCCCAGATGACCTCAGAAGCCTCTTGCTTCTTTAATTGCAATGACTCTGTAACGATAAAAAAGATAACAATGTTGTGCATGATAAAAGGAGCATTTGCAACCAAAAAGAGTATTTCCACATTAAGAAACTGGTTGGTTATCCAGCCACAGTAAATATTTAAAACTGCACCACAGTGAGAAAGAGCAAAGAAGATAGTAACAAAAAAGAGAGGGGAAGAGAAGTGTAAGTAGGGTTTCAAAGGCAAAATTTTCCACTGTGTGTGAGCTTGCTAGTATGAAAAGACAGGGATAAAATCATCACTGAAATTCATGCCTAGTCATCAGAATGAGAAAAAATGCTTAAAAATGCTTGAAATTATTTTAATTTCCTTTTAAATCCAGTGTCTATTAGCTCAGTGAATCTCCGATAGGCTCCATTTACTAGAACTGTTTAGAACATTGGGACCAAGTTCTAAACACAAGCCACATTATTTCCATTTCTAGCACGAAAAAAAAGTTAGTATTATTGAGCAGCTCTCAACTGTACAGTGGAAGCACGTCATTTTTTTCCAGAAAAAGTTTTACTGTATTTACATAAAATAAAAAATTACGAATCTAAGTGTCAGCAAGATGCATGCTAAGCAGCTTGGATAACAGCTCCCAGCACTACAGGAAATGCAGATTAATACCGTAGTCTACTGTATATAGCCCATTGATCTGCATTTCCACATCTAGTGAATGTTACAGAGTCAGTTCCCATGCAGATTTTCCTCATATGGCTTCAGGAGTTCTTCAGTTCATTACTATTCACTGTGCAACTGTAACTGCAAAATCAAATGCAGTTCAAGAGACAGTACTCTGTAAACCAAAGGAGACCCTTCTGTTTCCCCTAAATCTAGCTGTTGCATTTAGCATCCAATTTCAAAAGCTGGGGAGATACTCTTTTGACTTTTTTAAAATGCCATAAGAAAGGGTTGTTTTTTTTTTTTCCTTTCTGAAAACCCTGCTTTTCCTCTGTGCATGTGCCTGGTCATTTCTTTGACATATGAAGACCAGGTCTATGAACTCAAGCAGCTTAAGCAGCTGTTTAAAGTTAAGCATAAGGCTATGAATATTTATGTTGAAGTACTATTTCACAGCATAATGAAATCAAAGTCCCCCAAACTCAGTAGAAGGCAACTGCTTGTATTCCAGTTCTGCTGAAAATATTAGCATGTTGTGATTTGGGAGAAAACAAGATTTTGAAAAAGCACATTTTCTTTCAGCCTTCTTTGTTAGAAAAAATGGTTTTCCAGCCATATCTCATATATTTAAAGACAGACAAATTCCTAACTTCAGGATTTTTTTTAGCTCCAATTATATAACTGCAGCGTAGTGAGGGAAACCCTCAACAGTGCCTATGTCAGAGTTTGTTCCTGTCCTGAGTGAAGCTATAGTCAGTAAGGATGAACACTGCTTAGTCATACACTTCCAAAACATTCGTTTCTTTTCAGTTTGTTGACCACTTTGTAGAAGAATATCACCCAGATCCCAGCCTTTCCTTCCTCTGCACTCACAGTTTTCCATTTCTCCTGGCTTTCCTTAGGTTTATTTATTTATTTATTTATTTATTCTTGGTCTCTATACTTCTCTAGTTGTGTAGATGATTCAGCAATACTTTCAGATCTACCTGAAGACTTCTCAGCTGCTGCCAAGCAGAAGGCATTATTCCGGCAGTTTGTGTGATAATCACACTTTTCCCTGATACGGTTTTCTACCAAGGGCCAATAAGGGCAACCCAGGAAACATTTCTTAAGTGGAAATGGTTCAACCACCATGTTTGCCAGCTTAAGTAGCCACCAGATAAACTGTGTTGTCATAGTCTAATAAGATACCACAACATTTCTGCATAACATAGCAGCTAGTGAGAAAATTATTAAATAATGCCTCATATTAGCAGCTAACAGGACAAATCCTAGTATTCTGTTTGTGATCAATACATACAATAAATGCAAATAATAAACGTATGTGATGTTGATTTGGTCATGGATGCCACACAAGTAGAGAATAGACTTTCCCCTAGCTATTTATCTGAAAGTGATTTTGTAACAAAGAGGTGTCTTGCCTAAGATTATGCACAAGGTGTAAGAAAAAAATGAGGCAGCAAAAGCCTCTGGTCCCGTACTCCTTGTCTTTCTGTTATTCTCACTGAAATCCATCGGAAAGACCTGGCAATCTGACAAAGGTCAGAAAGGTGATCTTTTGCCTAGCATTTAGAGGAGAGTTTGTTTGCTTTTGTAACCATAACTGGCCTCAGGAATGTCCTCCCTTGCAAATATTCTGTTCTGGTTTGCTGATGTCCTTGAAAATTTGGCCCAAAACATTCAATTTCAGTGAGAAATAACGGTTTTGCAAGGGTTTTGTAATCCAAGATTTAGAAAAAACGAATCACAGTTATGTCATGCAAGGAGGCAATTAATGGCAAAGGTGGGGCAGAGGTGGGTTGGTCACCTATTCAAAAATCTGGGATACCAGAGTACTCCAGGAAAAAATCCGTGCTGCAAATAAGCTCAGTGAACACTTTCCCAATGGTCAGCAGATGAAGTAAAGGGACTGCTTGAAGCTGAACTTAAACAAAGTCATAATGTCCACTAACACAACAATGTGGTAGCTGTCGCTTGACAGTGACAGAAGATCATCTCCGATGGCCTCACTAAATTTGAAACAAGTCACATTCAAGGGAAAAAAAAAAAAACCTCAAAGGAAATGTAACAGAGAACAACCTCCTTTAGGTCAGTCTGACATTGTTGTCCTACTTGTGAGAAAACATTCCCAGCGAGGAATGGACTTTCTAGTCTTATGAGGGTTCATAGTCAAAATAAACAGAGAGAAGAAACTGTGGATAATGGACAACCGTGAGTACTCTTGTCTGTTCTACAGAAAGTTTTTCATTTTTATCAAATTGTTTTGTACACAAAACGATGTATAAAAAGACTCTTGGCATTACCTTTTCTAATGCATCCAGGATCTTTCACGGAATACAAACACAAATTTCGAAGGCTGTTTTATTAGCTGTCTTCAAAGGTTAGCATTATCCTTAGCCTGACATGAAAGATTTAAGGAGGCTGTTCTCAAGAGCATAGAATGATTTATCACAGTAAGAGGAAAAAGATTTTCGTTAACATCGTATTTTGAAAAAGTACTTTGCTTTTACCAAGACTCACATACTGTAAAATGTAAAAGGCACCCGGCATCTCAGGGGCTAGAATGACTTAAAAGCAGGTGCTGGCCTCTGCTAACAATGTAAGTGGAAATTAGACTGGGGGAGTACATGTGAAAGGGACAAACACTCCATCCCCTAATACTGTAGCCTGGAAGAAAAGAAGTCATTGACATTCCAGAGGAGGCCGAGTTAATCAGTAACACACCTGATTAGTGTCTCACAACTTCACAACAAAGCTCCTTTCTCCCACTGCTCACATCCCTCAGACTCTGCGGTGAGTTGGAGCGGAGCTGCCTGTTGGCCCTGAGCAGTCACTCACCCATTCCTCTGCTGCAGAGGAGGCGACCCCTGCAAAAACATGGAGGGCAAAAAATGAAGTTCTGGGACCGGGATTTAATATGGAAATAGCTGATCGCGGAGGGGCAGCTGCTTGGGTCCACATGGATACATCTCATTATCAGAGATTAAGGGTCATTGAAATCACCTTCTTTTTATGCAAATTAAATGTTGCCTGGGGCTCCTTTGCAAATTGTGAGTATGTTCCCCCCCCCACCTTGGTAAAGTTCAAATAGTTCCTCCTGTATGTGTGTGACCTGAGTCTAGGGCATTTTCAAACACCTCAGCCTCAGCAAGTCATTCAAATCAGAAGACTTTGTTGAGAGTCAAGAAAACAGCAATTTACGCTTCTCTGGAAAAGGTTCTAATTGCTATTTCCCCCCACATGCAGTTTTATCTCTACCACCCCCTACCTCACAAGCTCTCACTGAAATCTGCCTGAAAGTGTTAACAAAACTATTGAAATACATTGTGACTTCAGATTGCTCAGCAGGAACAACCCATAGATCTGAAAGGAATTTCCTCTTTCCTGAGGGCTCCTGGAGCTTATATACGCCTGTGAGAAGAGGAATGAAAACTTCTCTCTCCCACATCCCAAGTGATGGTGAATGTTTTATTTGTGCAGAGGGCTGCTTCGAAGTAACAATATATGAAGCGATTCTGAAATTCCCCCATAGTACCAACTTTTCCTTGAAAAGAGGTGAAAATGCAACTACAGTTTCAGTGCTTGCTTCTAGTTTGTGAAAGAGAAGAGTGGACCAGCTACTTGCAATTCCTGCAATGTGCTTGCAGATCCAAAGATGATAGACCTTCATTTTAGCTGTTTTTGGCCAGCTCTGTAACCTTTTTGCCTTTCCCAGGTACTTCCTAGCACCTTGTAGCTATTAGGCTAGCAAAGCAAAAAAAGTTTAAAGGACAACAGTTTAATCCTTTCCAGTGCATGTATCTGTCTCATTAAAGCATTCTCCTGGAGCGGTGTAATGATACATCAAATGGAATCCATTTCAAGGTAAAATGAGTGCTGCTGATGGCTAACACACTGCTCCTGAGGCCTGGCTTAGGCCCCAGTCCTAGTGCAGCCTAGCACTGAAGTAGATTAAATATCAACTCGGGTCACGTTCTCATGGCCCAGGCACAAGTGCCAACATTCTTCCAATTATTCAAGGCCAAAGAAAGAGCAACCTGCCTGACAGAGCTGTGACACAGCTTGATTAGATTTAGCTTAGAAGCCTGCCGAAAAGGATACTGTGGTATTTAACTCAGATGGAGAAAGGAATGGCATCTCTGTTTAANGGGGGGGAAGGCAGAATACATTTCTGTAATGAGAGAGAGCATGTTTTAAATTTAAAAGGATGGTTTCTCCGTAATGCAGCCAGCGTGTTCCACATGTGTAAACCAGTTTAATTATAAAAGGTGGCTTCGTACACCCTTTATTTAAATAACAGCATTTTTCAGTCTGCGCAGAATCTTTCAGACCAAATAATTTTACCTCCCAGTTAGATTAAACCTCCTTGGGTAAAAAGTGCAGAAGCTGGCAACCAGGACAGAAAAGCATGGACAGAAACTGGGCCTGAGTAGACACTGACATTTCAAACAGAAATTGTCAGAGGAATTTGGGTAGAACACAAAACTCCAAAGATCAAATTATCAATGTGATTTGGCTGTGACTTTAAAGTCTAAGGAAAAAGGCAACACCTGTTCTGTGATTCAGCCCCGAGTTTCACATCTAATCTGACTGACAGCAATTCCAGGAGCGCAGTAAGTCAACCATCGCACTGCTGATTTCGCACTGACCGGCAGCCAGAAGAATGCTGCTGCTCCATCTCCTGACAATCCTCAGAGACCTGCTGCCCAAGCATTAGGCAAAGCTCAAAAGACACTTTCTTAGGGCAAAGTGACACATTTTTCCACTGAAAATTAACCCAATTTTAAAAAAGTGAAGGAGGAAAAATGAACATAAAAATCACACAAGCCATTTTTTTTTTCCAAATTAAAAAATACTTCTGTTTCCACCAAAACATTACATTTGCCCACCATGCTCCCCTGTGTCTGTCAGGGAGAATTTGGGAAACATTTTTCACCCTGGTTATTTTGTGAGATATTACTGGATTCCAGCATAAGATTACGGTGTTCATTCTTGAGATTTGTGCAGGGCATGATTATTTTTAGGTGCATATTGCTGTTGGAGAAGCAGCAGAGTATGGACAATTCAATAAAAATATCAAGGGACTGCTTGTAACCACTTACACATTTTCTTTGCAGAGGTACTGGCTGAGAAGGCAGTAACTCATACTCCTAGTAGACTACACAAAGTTTTACATGACTTCAGTATTTAGGACTCTACCCACCTAATCTACACCACTAGCTATATTGGTATAATTGGCTTATCTTGTACAGAAAGGGAATAGATAAAATGTTTACCTGTAACATTGTAATTTAATAGCAATCATGCAAATATCAATATCATTAGTCTGGTTTAAGAAAAAAAGAAAAAAAAAGATCCTATTGGGATCTAAAAGTATTACACCAGGGTATAAACTACATGAAGACCAGATAGAAGAGGAAATATAATGATGTATATATATTGACCTAAACTCCAGTGTCTAAATTCTGACACCTACATTCCAGAATGCTGCTCAATCAATTAAATGCTGGCATGAGAAAAGTATCTGTGTAAAAAGAAACTAATGAAATTTTCAGTCAAATACTTTTTTAATCATATATGAATCTTCATAGTCAAAAGGATTAAGTTTTTGTGTTGAATATTCTTTCAAACATTGGTTTTATTTTGAAAATCTCAATTATTTATCTCACAGTTTTTCAAGGCAAAACACTTCAGATTTTCATTTTGTATGAAAGTTTCACTTGGATCTTCAGTTATATTTTCTTTTAAAGAAAGGCAAATGAAATCTTCCAAATGAGATGTCTCATTCAGTCTGAAATGCATTTCCCCTCCCATTTCTTGCTTGTAAGCTGGTTTCACACACACACACACACACACCACCCCCCCATTCCTTCCTTTCCATCTTTCCCCACTTTTGGCTCTTAAAGAAAATGTATTTGCACAGCTGTACTCATAAAGCATATATATATAGATTTTACTAGCATTATCCTGGCACAAAAATTCTATTAAAAGGAACTTTTTAGTTTTAGGTTATTCTAAACAGGTATTTAACCACCAGCAAAGGGGCAGAAATTGTACCAGGTCCCTGTGTAATAAATGTCAATGTACTCTCTTCCTAAGTTCCTAAAGAGTTTTATCTATTGGGTACCTAGTCTATCACCCTCTAACAACCCTATCCCCACAACAGCTTATGGAGTGGGCTGTTTGATGGTGAATTGTACTATATCTTTCTATGCCTAAAGGCACCTATGTGCTTTCCAGAAATATTCTGAATTTCTTTTGCTTTTACTCTCTCTCTTTTTGCCATTACACTATTCCCCGCCCCGCCCCAGGTTTTACCTGGCTCAGTTGGCTTTCATCATTCATTTCATTTTGTGCTGAAATCTAATAAAGATTTTCCTTTTGACATAACATGATTGAGGGAGTTCAAAATAGATGGCCTTGGACCTGGAATCAAAGCCACTGCAAATATACAATTTAAAACCAGAGCCTAGAGGGACCTATTCTCTTTTTTTGTCTGGAAATGGGAAAAGAAAATTCATTCTCGGCATTCAGTATCAGTCACTTCATTCTGAGAGGGTTACTCTGACCCACATAGTTTTTAATCTCCTCTTTGCCATTTCAGGCTTTTAAGGAGAAGCTAATTTTGGCCTTCTGACTACAGGATTGTTTTTTCACAAGAGCCATGTGGAATGTGACACTAACTAAGCGTCCACTTGGGAGAAGTAAACACCTTGCACCTCAAGTGCAGCTCTTTGCACTGTCTGCCACAGAAAGCAGATGGGCACCCATTTGTAAAACAGAGGTTTGTTTTCATGGTGGAGGGTCTCTGTGCCCGACGAAGCTGACCGTGATGGGAGCAGCCTCACTGATACAATCCATTTTCTCAACTTCATTCAGGCAGAAGAGCCCATAAGTCTTGACATTCTGCCCCCGGCAAAATAAAATCCCCTCCCTGCCTTTGCCTTGTCCCAAGGCCACTGGACTAATTTTAACAAAAGAAACATTTCTAAAATGAATGAGTCAAAGAAAGAGCATCCTATTCCTTCCACCTCCTAGTACTCCTAGCATATGGCACCCTGTAGGAAATAAATCCAAATAAAACTTCTTATCATGCTACAAAGTTGCAATAATTATCAATTGCCTTAAAAATATCAATTCATCTTCACAGGTAGAGTTTTATCTATTAATGTAAAACTGAATTAATGTAAAAATGAAAGGCCAGTCCTACAACTCCTAGAAACACAAATGATCCATTTTGACCAAACGGGATCATTCATCTGAAAATGGGTTGTATAATCAAGGCCTTCGTTTTCCATGTGGTATCATAATACATATTTCAACTTGTCAAACAAACTGGCAAAACCATAACAAAACCTTGGGCATCTTGGGTGTAGTATCAGGTCTACAGTCAATAAGATACTGTGTGTAGTCCTGAAATAAAAGTGCTGTTATTTCATGTCCACTCTTGCTCCTGGCAATGTCAGTTGTATAAACAATTATTTCAGATAGATTTATTTTAATTTACTGTTGTAGCACTTAGACGGCTAAGGTATAGGGCAGTGTAATAACTCTGCCCTTAGATATGGAAGTACGTTCCATAACATTTTCCTTAGCAGTGATCATGCAGACCACAAAGTCCATTAAAGATCATTATGGACCAGGCAGTTCCAAATTCTGAGTACTACTTATATCAAATACAGATGTGCTTTTTAAAGTGCCTACATGATTTAGAAGCCTGAAATGCACTGATTTGCAGTTAAAATTTTTTTTCCAAATTATTTAGGTGTTTTGAAAATGTCCTCTTTCTAATAGAAGACTTGACAGGAGGCAAAACTTGGCAGAGATGGAGAAACTAACTTTCCACTGGCATAAGTTGCCTCTCACTTCAGCTTAGCCACACTGATATACCCATAACTGTATTTGTATAACATTCAGCTGAGCAGCTACACAAAATGATCAAAGCCATCTAAACAGCCTGAAGATGGTAAAGAAGAGTCTTGCTTTCAGTTTTGAAAATCTGGATTCACTCTTGTAAAAGATATCAGACTTGAGCACAGAGATGTAACAGTTTCAAAAGCATCCAGGTCTGACAGAAGTCTTGGTAAGTCTTATCTAGCACCTAAACCCTCAGGTTTCTTCCCAGTCTCTGAAGGTCTACCCAATTGCATAGGAAGGATGAGGTACTCAAAAGGGAATTGGTTAGGATGGATATAAACCTACATCTCATTGATGTACAGTGTAACTCAGGCTTCAGAGAATCTATTCATAGTCTCGAGAGGAAAAAAAAAAATGGATCTGAGGTTCTGATTTGGGTGCAATTTTAGCAGAAACCGTCCTTTCTAATTTTAAATCCAAACTTTCCCAAATGTCATGATTACAGACTGTTACTGGTTTGGACCCTTTCCTAGTTCTGGTAATTTATTGAGGTGCCTAGGGAAATAAGAATCAGCAAAAAGGAAGATCAGACAAGGCAACTGACATACCTACTGGCAAGTAGTTGAAATACTTGTAAAATAATAGCAGAAATGTTAGAAATCAAAACCGCCCAAAGCAGAACCTCAGCTAACAGAAACTGTAACAGCTCCAGGGGTATAAGTTGTGACCGGTTTGGGATCCAACCTCCTAGCTCCCATTTGACCCCAAACTGATCATTACACTAGAGGAACGGCCACAACTGAGCCTGGAGCTTTCTGTTTACCCACTGCATGTCCACTTCATTCCCATCTATTAGAAGCCTGAGATGAGTGTCTTCAAGCTGGCTTTAAACTGAAAAAACTTTGGGGGATAAATCCAACAGAAGGCAGAATACTGGGCTATTGAAACTCTAGGGGTGGAAACTTGCCAGCACGAATGCAGTGTAGCAACAGTCTTAGGAAAGATACTGTGGCGTGGTTTGTTTCTGGGATGGGGCAGTGGTCATTATGCCAGCCGATGACAGTCCTTTGAATTCTGACATTTGCCACAATACAGAAGAAAACAGAGTGGAATGTTTACAATACAGAAAATGTTTAAAAGAAACCTCAGACCAAGAATATGACTGGTTTAATAGCTTTGCTGTACATACACAGGCAAATGACTTGAAGAGTGTGCATGCTCTGCTGCTGTGTTTCTCCTGCTTACAATTACTGGGAGCTGTCCCAGTGATCACAGGCTGGATTTTAGGATTTTAACTTTAGCAAATCTTGCCATAACGTTCACAGAGAGATGGTTGTGATGGAGTTGGAAGTAACAGAACTAATTTAACACTGTTTGCTTCTGAGTCGCACCACCGTTCCAAAATCAAATACATTTAGGTCTTAAAATGAAGCATGTGCATGAGCGGTGTCTTGAAGTAGGTGAACTTAAATCACTATGATTTAAGTTAGACTTTTGCAGTTAAAGTCCTTTCTTCAGCCCCACTTCTTATCTAATTATACACAGCATTAAAGTAATGTTACAAATTAGTCTTTGAAAGAGTAAACTAAATTATCTTTACAATGACAGGAAGGCAGTATATAAATAATAATAATAAACAAGTAAGGTCCAGATCATGAGGCTCTTACCTTTCTGATGAAAATTCATAATCAGATCTATAAAGTCAATGCAACTACAGCTGCTCATAGCCACTCTCCAAGGAAAAAGGAGTTGGCAGTCTGGCCTGAAACTATCCTACTGACAGCAGCAGTGTTACATAAACATAGGCCACGCTGTCATACCCTCACTTATCTTTTGGTAATGCTTTACCTGTGAGGATCTAATAACTTCAGTACTATGGAATAAAGTACTACTGACTAAATATAAGGGGATCTGAATCTCATCCACTGCTGAGAACTCTGTGAAAAAGTGGATTTTTTGACAGAAGTGTCCCCACTCACACACTCTCATTTTTCAAATAATTGCGTGCTGGGGTTCAGGGAAGCATATCCAGGAGAGATTACATTATGTGCTTGAGAATTGAAGTCAGTGGGAGTTGGCACCTGAGGTAGGGCTCTGCTCCATCAGGACCTTGTCCACATTTCTGTTTCTCAGTGCAGAATTTTAGGACATGGAGTGCCACAGGAGTAGCTCCATGCTACCCACACTGCCTTTGCTGTCCTACATGGTTTCAAAGCACACTGCTTTGGAAACTGCAGGCCTCCCTGCTATCAGAAACACAATGCTTAGGATGTGATCCCACATACCTGTGTCTCCACAGCAAAGTAGATCCCCACACCCGTGATACTTCAGTGGCCTTCAGATACGTTAGTACCTTACTGAAGTTATATCCTTACTGAAGACCCTGCTGTAAACAGCATCACTGAGATGGTCTGCGTTAAGCATGTTCCTTTTCTTTTTTCTTCCAGGTTCTTTTTAGTGTTGATCAAGTCATATTGTCATATCAAGACACACTTCAGGTCAATGTGGCCCAGCATTGTCACCTGAAAGAAGCCCTTCTGTTTTTCCCCACCTGCTTGTTCCTACTCCTGAGCAGCATTTCTTCATCCTGGCACAGGCAAGTGCACAGCCTTGAGGTAAAACAGATTAGGAAACTGATCCGGCTGAAAACGAACCTGTCAGGAAAAAAAAGTCAAAATTTGTCCATTTTCAGCCAAATTGGTTCTCCAAATTGATTCACTGTGTAGCCAATGAACCACAAAGTGCTACAGGGTGGAAACAGTGGATCTGGCCCTGGGGACAGGAAAGGATGGCTCGTTCAGCAGCAGCTGCCCTAGATTGTGCTTGCGTTCACCGAACTGCAGCCTCAGTCATCCAGCCTGCAACATGCCCCCACAAACACTTGTGCTAGCACAGCTGAGGGAAGGTGAAAAGGCTTTGCAGTCGGGGCCAGGGGCTTCTTTAGATGTCTCCACAGTCAAGAGTAAGCCTTGTGAAAGAGTTTTCAAAATGGTACCAGCTATCTCCAGAGAAATAATATCTTTTTGATGGATGAAAATCAAAATTCTTATTGTTGGTTGGTTGTAGTAATGAAAACTTTCTTTTCTCCTTCTGCAGAGTTACTAGCTGTGCCCCCAGGGCATTGCCTATGTTCCAAGAACTAAGATTCCCCGGTACACGATACAAGTAATCTCTGCTGCTGATGATGATGGAAGAAGAGAGTATAAATCTGATGAGGAAACTCTGCCAACCTAAACCAGCTTTGTAGTTTTCAGATGCAACGTTCTTTGGCATAAATTGTGTTTAGGCACACTTCTCTTCTTTAAAAACAACTGCCGCCTTCTCCAGAGTTGTCTGCATTTCTCTGTGGCTGGTGTAGTGTCAAAGTTCCCTTCCAATCTTTACAGTTCATTCTCCTTCCCTTTGAAATCTTTCACTAACCATTTCTTGTACTTGCACTCCAACATTTCAGTGTATTCACCGCCTGGCTTTCTTATACATATTTCAGAGCTGCTAAGCAGCAGTGGAATTCCCTAGGAGGGGGTTGATTTGGAGAAATGCCGAGAGTCATAGCAATAAAATAAAAATAACAACAAAAACCAACAGGGTATTATAGATGTTCAACACTATTCAGAATCAGATACTTAGCGTACGAATTGCAGCAAGCTTTGCAGCCACCTGCGCAGTCTAAAGCAACCCTGCAAAAACTGTATGTAATGCAATAAAATGGTTATTCTTATTAGCTGATGTAACAGCGTAGGGATCTCTGCCAAGAACTATGGACCTTACATGTGGTCCTTTGATAAATATCTTTGTATGTGCTTGGTATTAACAAAAGCATTACCATCTGTTTACCTTGCACTAATACACATCACATTTTTGCACAAATCCTAGCTTGTATTGCATAAGCCTAAGCTAGGCACTGTATCCATCAGAATGGGTGACAAAGGTTTAAATCAAGCAGGCCGTGTTTCAGCACGTTATTCATAAAACTAGGTCATGGGATAAATGTACTGTTGGAACACAGCTTTATACTAATTTTCCCAGTAAGATGCATCATAAATATTAACTGTCCTGAACACATATACACAGGCTCATGGCCTTGGCTCCAGGCCCTTCACATGGAAGCTGGAGAATGAGCTCTGACTTAAGGTAGTGAGAATGCGAGGAACTCTGAATTATCATCAATAATAGATTCTTTGCTGCCTCAAGCTTTTTCAGCCAAACAGTAACACAGCACTGCACACGGGAGCTTAGCACCATGGAGCCTGGTCCTGCAACACCTCACTGATAGGAACAGCGTTGAATAAGACTATGTGGGACTAAGGGTTGTTTGCCGTAATGTGCTGTCCCTTTCACAACTATGATCACAATGCTCTTTTCAAGCAAGCTTTTAAACTATACAAACTTGTGCCTCTTTACTATCTTCAGTCCAGCTCTACTAATAACGTGGGCTCAGGAACATACAGCCTCCCCTCCTCCCCCAAACTCACTCTCTCTCTCTCTCACACACACACACACACGCACACACACATACACACACACACACTCTCCATTGTATTATTATCATCTCCCAACACAGTTTTCAGCTCACTTGTGGTATCTGAAGCAGGTACGTCTGCACACTCTATGTCTCATACGCTGCGGGACCTTCCAGAAACAATAGTGTAGCAATATCTAATTATTTACAGCGACAACGCAAAGAAGGAGATTAAAATTATTTGTGATCATGGGTATGCATCCTTCTTTCCATTCTCATGGTATTTCCTGCCTGAGTGAAAGGAGGAAGAACCAGAAATCCACTGAGAATGTCTGTCTCTAAATTTTTTCAGTCTCGAGAAGTATAGCCAATAATAACAGTATTCAGAGTACTTTTCCCCGATAATTTTCAACGTGCCTCACAAAGAGGGATAAGAATAATGATCCTTATTTTATAGACTATAACACGACCAACAAAAGAGCCAAGAATGGAACCCAGATAGCTTGCCCTTTCCTCTGGGCTTTGCTATTGTTTAAGGATTAGGACCCACATTCAGGATAACACCTCAACCACATGCCTGACTTCAAGCATTTGCTTAAGTCGCATTGATTTAAGCACATGCTTAAAATTAGGCATATTCTTAAATATGTTCCCTAACTGGGGAATAAATAACCATCCAGTCTTCTGGGTGCATATTCAGATACGACCAGATTTTATTTAAACTTAGGGAGAGGAGGAAGAACAGACTGGGTGCAGCTGTTTTGCCCTTAAGTCATCCTGGTAGAGGTTCCCATATTGCTATTAAAAACTATATAGCATT
>VYZV01042828.1:48131-61435 GCA_013401275.1 Pandion haliaetus | reverse complement strand
GCCTCAAAAACAGCATGACAAGTAATGGATTTAGTTTTTGTCAAGGAGGTTTGTTATTAGGTGACTGTCCTACACTTAGGCATCTTTTCCCAGGGAAGCTATGAACTTCCTTTGTTGTCTTAAAAATAATTGCTTTATCAAGCTTATTTGTACTTCTCAGTTGGGGAGGGATGAGAAGATCTGATCTTATGGATCTGGAATTCTGTAGTTAGTATCAAACTTTAAACTAGTCTTTGTTGTTGATTACTGTATTGTGATGTCTTCGTGTTAGTCAACTATATGATACTGGTTATGACTAACCAACTTATCTTTTATTTTTAGGCAATGCCCAATGGTCCTGCTTGGTGTTGGTGGCTCCTAGCTGTTCTCCCAGTAGACCCCAGATATCAGCTGTCAGTTCTCTCCATGAAGTCTTTAAAAGACCGTCTGATCAAAATCCAACATATACTCACATATTTTTCTAGAGACCAGTCCAAGTGACTAACCGCCTGGGTCTTCCTGAAAAGTTACTCTGTTCTGGTTGTAGTAGCAGCTGGAATTTTTGCTGCCTTTGCACATCTAGCACTGGTTTGAGAAGTGTAATGGAACTGCTTTTTCTCTCTCCTCCCCACCCTCCCAACTTCCTGAACCACGTGGTTCTTTGAATGCACACTTTCTTCAACTATGAGAGAAGACCACTGATGATTGCACAGTCAATCCAGCTAGATATGTTTTTCACATTATCTACATTACAATTTGCACTATGTAGAAGAGAACCTTTTTGAGACTTGATAATTTTAGCCACTGACTTTTTAAAGCTGTGGGAAGTGCAGGACTTAAGGCTGACAGTCCAAGTTTACAGCATTAAGGAGGTATTAAAGGTTTTGCAGATGTTTGCCTCATACAACTGTTCTTTTGCTGTTTGCACAAATATTTGAAATATAGTATTGAATGTCACTGTTGGATATTACTACTCTTGTTGAATTATCTTGACCATGAATATGGCACAGATTTTTAAGTTATCATGTAAATGTATGCATCACAGAACAGGTGACATTATGAACTGTATGCTGAACTGAGAGCCAATTTTAAGGAACAAATGCAAAAAAAAAAAGGTACTTCTGTCTAAAAATACTTAAACTGTGAATATGGTTTACATACCTAGGCCTGTACATGTTAAAGAGGAAACTGAAAACTAAATGCTAGTACCAGTTACATTTCTACTGGGCTTTTCAGGCTGGCTCTTCTTCCAGAGCACACACTTAGTGTATAGAGCTTAGAAGAAGAAGAAATCTTAGAGTGTGCGTGCGTGTGTGTATTGGGGACTGTGCATTCAGGATTTAAAAGCTTAAAGTTTTATTTGAACTTTTTAAGTTGGTGCAAATGTGAGTTCTATGCCTTATTCATATCAATAGTAGAGCACACTGCAGTGGCAAGGTTAGCATCATGCTGCCAATAGGTACTTTTTGTAATTAAAGGTTTGCATATTTGTGAATATGTCTGATACTGGCTTTCTTGTATGTAAATCATTTGTAAAATATTTCTTAAATCTTGCTTTTGCTAATATATTTAATTTTCAATAAAAGCTAAAAGTTTGTAATATTTTTAACTTTATCAGAAACTAAAAATCACTTTCATTTTCCATATGCTTCTATTCTGGCATCTTAAGTAAATCCAGAAGCAGCTGTTTAACCTACACCAAGGTTGTGGGTGCTTCATGACGTTATTGGTATGTACATAATCTGTTTCTGATTATAGTACCTGTCTCAGAATGATTATTGGTCCAGCAAGTTTTTTTGCTGGTGTCTTGCTTTTTGTACCTACTCTGTTTAAATTAAGGTGGTTTCAGGTAGAAAGTTTGCATTTCGCAAAAACTTAAAAGTTGTGGGAAACTGTTCTTGCAGAACAGTTAGGTATTTCATAGACTTGCTAATCAGATGCTCTGGCCTTGTTCTCTTCTGGAGTTTAAGGCTTGAGATATTACAGGCAACCCAAAATCTGCTGGATCATTTTTAATGTGGGCTTCTATCTAGGGTAAATTTCCCCTTTATTGTATAAATAAAGTCCTGGATTAATATTTGGAAAGCTTTATTTGCATAATAAAAGAAGAGAGGGGATCCTCTATAACCCTAGAAACTTAATCCTTGTATCGCAATGCTGCTCTTAAGAATGCGGATGACAGGATTTTTGTTTTCTTGACAGCAAAAAGTCCCTGTAGCCAGGCTTGAAATACCCAAATAATCTAGTGGTTTGTTTGGTTTTTTTTTTCTTGCCAAGAGCTTTAGTTTTGAAATTTGAGTATTCCCTAGTCTGCTAGAAGATGGGGTTTTAGGTGGTTTTATATGTCCCCCTGATTTTTTAATAAAATAAAAATTCAGATAAAGTGTCAGTTGGCTTGCATTATTGTGTGCATATGTAAGTTTAACTCTGGAATTGTAAACCATGTAAGAGAAAACTTTATCAAAAAGGAACAGCAGCAACAAAAAAGCAAAGCTACTGTGCTTAACACATGCTGCGTTAAGACTGATCCTAAGTACTACTCTTCAGTAACTATTCCACACACATGATCATTGTAGGTGCTGTTGGGAATGATATGAAATTGAGAATGGGGAGGAAAGACTTTTAAGAGGATTTTTAAGTTGGAATTTTTTCAAGTGGTTGGTTTGTGGACCAGATTTTGTCACTTTGTGCAGTTAGAATGGGCCAGAACAACAAGCTCGCCTGGATGTTGGCATAGACCTTTCAGTAAATATCTTGGAGAGAGACACCACGCTGTACTTTGTGCCTAGTGTTAGTGTTTTGAATTTTGGGAGTACTTCCTTACTCTTTTGATGATTTGCTGCCCCTACCCCCTGCATGTTACACAGCAAGTGTTCTTTACCTATCGAATGATAAAACGGCAACAGACTAAGGACCAAGTTTGATCGACTTCTTATTAGAAGTTGACAATCAATGTAATTAAGCCTGAGAGGAATGTGAGCAATCTAGGCATGAGCGAAAGGGAAAAGGGCAAGGCTCATTTGCTGTGTTGGCAAGGTGCAACACTGTTAATGATTAGTCTTACCTGATGATGAGCAACAGTCAGCAAGATTGTTGTCCTTATGTCGTGACAGAGAACACGAGAGNNNGCAACCAGAGCTACCCCAAGTTAATGTTGCAACGCTTCATTTATGGGATTGTGCCTCCCCTGTTCACTCGTATGATTGGCAAGTTGATGCAGACGTGTTCTTTATGTAAGTGTGAGAACAAAACTAGATGTGTCTCAAATGACTGGTAATCTGTAAATAGCTATACAATAAATTGGATGCACATGTATGTTACTATCAGAAAGGTCATAAACTTCAACATAGAGGGATTGGAGTCACTGTACTGAGGAGTATCTGCCCAGAACTGATGTGTATTTTTCAAATCTTTCTGGCAAGGACCTCTTCCAGTTTTGCTCAATTGTGGCCAGAGATCTCACTGAAGTTCTTAGTTCATGGTTAATACTTGCCTCTAGTCTCTACCTTAAATTACTTTTACCAAACATCATTTCTTGTAACAACTTGGTGCCCTGGGTGAGAACCAATGAACTTTAGGTTCAGAAACTTCAGTTTTCTTGGTGTGAAATGGCGACTTCACATTTCTCCATCTAACTTGATTTTTCTTTTGGAAATTGGCAAATATACAAACTTCATCCATCACATTCATTCTAGCAAATTCTTCCTCCGTGGGCCTTTTACTGGTCCTGTTTCTTTAGGGACAATATGCAAAGATGTCTGGAAGATATGTTGGTGGGGTGGCTATGAAACTTGAAGTGATGCTAGAACATCGGTAGGGAGAAATGTTTGCTCTGAACCCTGTGAGAGACTAGGCCAGATTGAAACATCGCTAGAGGCTTTCCAAGACCTGGAAGGACAGTATGCTCATCCTTTTGGTTTTATGTCATCTAACCAACTCCTTTGAGCTCTGTCCTAGTGTGTGCAGGGTGGGGTAAATATCTGCTGAAATGCTGAAATTTTACTATAGCCTCATTCGCATTGATTACAAGTGAGACAGGGTAGAGTTGATCTGCACAACTGAGTCTTCCGAACACCACCACAAGGGAGACTACCAGTGTAAGACGGTGCTTACTTGACATTATCAGTTGGGGCAGGGGCAGTTCCCAGAGAGAATGGTTCAAGCTTTGGCTTTGAGCAGGTCTGCAGGAGTAGACAAACCACAGCTGCCTGGCCTGCACCTGACCAAGTCTGAGATGTTGCTCTTTCAGTACTGTCTTTGACTGTAGAAACTTGGCTATCTACAACTGGATTTCTAATGGGAAGAAGGTTGTTCCAGTTAGTGAGTAGATATGAGATACCTGTTTAAGGATTATTGTATCCATGCCACTTTGCATCATGGTGAAATCTGTCCATTACCCTCTCATTTCTGTGCTTTTCTACAAATGAAAAAAACCCATAAAGCTGCAAAATGTTTAATGCTAGGATGTAAGTTATTCTAAAGCTGTTACCAAAATAAAGAGTCCACAGAGTTTTGAGCCTTGATTTTGGTGAAGTTACACTTTCTTGGGTGCTCATGACTGTGACCGCTTTTACAGGCAAAGGCCAATAGGAGCATTTCCCCATGGATTTAAAAATGTAATTGCACTAGTGATAGTACAGGTGATGTAGCTTAAATGCAGTCAGGAGTGCCTATGAGTATGTGGCAGGCTCTCTAGGACAAAAAGTTTTGAACACTAGAGAGAAGTTGGTAAAGAAGTCTTTGTACTTCTAGTTGAGGGGTTTGGTTTTGTCTGGTAAGCAAGGCGGAAGAATGTTCTATATTGGAAATAACTTTTAAAGGAGACTGAATATGAACCTGTACTAGCTAGGAAGCTGGCCATTTATTAGATCCTTTAAGTGTCTTAGAAAAGAAAAGGGATGTAATGGGAAATTGGGGACAGGGAGCTGTGCTGTATTAAGACAAATACAGTCACTTTCCCATCCAAATAGAAATTCACTGGAGTTTGACATCTTAAACTACTTAATTACATCCTCTATTTGTGTGTTGGTTCCTTGCATTCAAGAGCTTTCTGGTCTGTCAGCTAGGGATGTTGTTACCAGCGTAAAGAGATATGTGAGGTGCTTGGCAAAGTGGGCTGGCTTCTCCCTAATGCTGCTGTAAGGTGGTGGTTGTTATTTGGGGGGTTTTCTTTTTTTCCCTTTTCTTCTTCTCCCCCCCCCCGCCCCGTCTTGTATCAGACCTTACTCTAGTACTCTAGTTCTGGCTGAGGGCTACCTGCTGGGGCTGCCCCAGCCCATCCCGCCTCTTCCCTGTGCCTGTTTATCAGATCCATTTGTCAGGCATCTTTGCTGAACAAAACCCCGGTGTTGTGGGAACTCCCAGGTCTCGTGAAAGACAAGCTGTTCTTTCCCGTGGAAAGCTCTGGCCTTGGAAAGACTTGAACATGATGTTTGATATTCTCAAACATCTCTTGAGATTTTGGCAGCTTGTTTGCTGTACTGTTTTTCTATCAAGATTACCTCCTGTCATCAGGAGGGGAGAGAGAGAAAAGCTGTTATAGCTAATTCTTTTACCAAGTTCCATGCAAATACATCTTAATTCCTTATTAAGTTTTGAATTTAACCTTTCACGAGAAGCAACAAATCTTCTGTCTTCTCTAAGTCAAAGATCTTCTTTACACTCAGGGCATACTCTTCAGGATGTAAGTCCTTCAGAAAGCTCCCAGTCTACTTGAACTGATATTTCATAGTCATCATCATTTCCATACCGAAGAAAGGTAACGGGATCTGTCTAAGGCCTGCTACAAGACTCCTGAGGCAGAAACCCAAAGCTCTAGAGGCAGCTGCAGCATTGCTGTGCTCCAACCCGTTGCAGTTACTTAAGGAAACAAATTGAAACAGTGGGGGGAAAAAAGGGGGAAATTAAGATCTTCCCTTCGTACAGATCTCCGCGTGCCTGTGGTGGTTAAAGTAGGAAGGGAAAAGTTAAGTTTTGTCCCTTTCCCCCAGTAGAGAGGGGATTAAATTGCTTATAACCTGGCTGACTGCTCTAACCCATAGAGTGCATATTATGTTTTGAGTGAACAGGAGATCCTGGCTGGAACACTGACTTTGTGTATCCTGATGAGGCTTTGATTGAGTAAGAGGCTGTTGTGCCCTGTCAAGATCTAAAATGCTTCTGCAAAAGCACCACAGCAGCTGCTTAAGTGGTTCTGGGTCTCTCTTGCTCAAGTAGCCATGGCACAGCAACTCTTGAGAAGTTTTGAATGCACACACTTAGATCTGAAGTAGAATAGGGGTTTGGGAATTGGGAATCCAATTCTAGAGGTACTTAAGCTCTGCAGGAAATTCAGGGTTTGTGGTTTGTTTTTTTTTAGTATCAACCCTCTATGTAAAGTTCTCCTCTTGTACATACCTTGAAACAAATCTTGATTGTTCAAACAACATTTACATCTTATTTTCGTCTGAGTCCAGAGGCTGAGCGTTCTCATGTGTAAGCTTTTGGAAGTTTTGAACAGGGAAGTGTGCTCTGAAAATGCATATGACATGCCTGTTGCAATGTGATCCAAATACAGCGCAACAGGCACTTCTGATTTTATTTTGAAATGTGGCTCAAGATTTCCAATGCTATTTCACAGTTAAGTTCCATTGCTAAAGAAATTACTGGGGCTGTGAGAAAAGATTCAAATGCCTACTCTAGTGAGGGAACAGCCATCATTTTTATTTGGGTATGAACTACTTCAATACCTTTCAAAAAGAAAGGCTGCAAAAACAGGGAGTGCCTTAATGCCACCCTCAAGAAGTCTAGATCACATCTTCTCCCAGGCCTTCAATTCACTTTTTACAACTCTCCACAGGCAGAGGGTATTAAAACCATACCTTCAGTGTCCTGGATAGGTGCTTTAACCTTTGAACTCTGGATGGAGGACAAATCAGTGGGAGTGATGACTAGTTTTCCCCTCATTTTTACAGAATGGTTTTTTGGGGGTTGGGGTTGGCTTTTTTTGGAAATGACGTTATAAAAGCTGAATACCAGGTGCCACTCACCTGTACCTGAAGCAGTGTAGGATGTAAAACAAGTCCTGCCCTCAGCACTTCCCCCTGCTAAGTCTAAACAGCTCCTTGCTGATAACTTTAAAGAACATAAACTGTTAAGCATGATTTTCTTTACAGGTATTCCAACTCAATTTAAAAAATGCAAATAAATTGCAGTAACCACTCTACATAGTAGTTTTTGTGAAGATAAAAGCACTTTTTAAGAATTTTTTGGCATAGTTTGTAAAATTGGACAAAAAAAGCACGTGCTACAAGAACAATTTCTGGCTCAAAAAATTCTCAGGTTATTGCATCCATGTAATAGTTGGAATGCTGAACCAAGGGGAAGTATTTTCATTTCACAGCAAAAGCTTTGTGAAGAACTTCCAGTGAAGCACCTCAACAACTGCTAATGCAGCACACTTCAGCCTTTAGGACAACTACATAACGTCCTTGCAGAGACGATAGACTTTGCAAGTTTCGTCTGCTGATCACAGCACCACACTGTCACCGCTAGCTGCTGTGTCTTAGTACTTCTTTCCAAGGCAACTGCTCAAGCAAGGGTTTGCTTATGAGAGTTCAGTACAGACTGCACAAAACCCCCAAACAACTCACCCCATCCAAAAGCTGAAGAATGACCATCTCTATGGCAACTAAAGCACTTAGCATGCTCATGCCTAACGTAAATTGGCACAATTTTGTAAGTGACCTTTAGTATAATCAGGGTGCAAGTAATTTGAGAAAAGTAACTAGAGACAGTACAGAATATTCTAGGTGTAGCACTCAAACCATTGCCTGTTACTAATTTTTTATTGCATGGGTGAAGACTACAGAGACAGCAATATAACACCATTATGTGGGTGGAAAAAGAGATACAAAGGGCTGGCTGCACTTGTCTGTCTCAGCATGGTGCTAGGGTAGTCAGGTGACTAATAAGCTTGTCAGGTTGATTACCCATCAGAGCTAACACCAAGTGTAGTATTGGGTAGGGAGGGGAAGAATAAGAAATGTCACCTTCACCTCTTGTGTAACTTCCCCCTCAGGGTATGCATTGTTACACAGCTGAGCAAGCAGACTCCTGCCACCAGGAGAAAGAAGTGCTGCACTCTCCTTCACAGGTGTTGGCTCTAGTTCTTGTCCGATTACAAGATGATATGATCCAATTCACTCACCCGAGCAAAGGAAGAGCATGCACTCATCTTTTCACCCATTAATTTTTCTGCTAGTTGAAGTTAATACCCCTATCCTGTTAGGAAAGCTAGCTAACAGCAGGCTTTCAGATCTGCTAGCATTAAGTATGCAAGTGAGTACAACCTTGGTAAATAGCTTGCTTGCTAAAAATGTCTGGGGGATCTTCACTTTTAAGTCAGTGCTTCCACAGAGATGGTATGCCACCAAGGAAATTCAACCTCTTTGTCATCACTAGCCCTCACTATAATTGATATTTCATTTAGAAATTCATGAGAAAACCAACCACACCCAAGACTAAGTAAAGAGTTCTAGTTATTTTGCTTTAGTGTAAGCTTTGACCAATTAAAAACCCCCTGCACTTAAGCAGAAGAGAGCACTGCTGAGAGCTCTTCCATACAACTACACATAAGATGTGGTCCCTTCCTGTGAATGAGAAGGCCAGCAGCAGCATTGTTTAATCCAGTTACTCACACTAAGGGACAAGCCTGACCTACTACTACACAACCATAAAGCAGAACATTAGGAACAAAGCAAAGCAACACAGGTTCCTGTAACAGCAGGACGCTTAATCAAGGAGTAGAGAGTATCTTCTAGAAGACTGTCACCTAATACCATTCTATGCAGGTTTTAGGTAATAATCTTGTAAAAAGGTTATATGCTAACTTAAGGTCCTGAAGTTACGCACTACAGCTGCTGGCTAGTTGAGCATACTTATTCAATAAATCTCCATGACAAAGCTTTGAATTCAATAGTTTATTTATAATTGTAAAAGCATAGATGTTACATACATTGAGTAATTGCATATTTGTTAGAATCGTACCTACTTAGAAGATTGGTGTGTGCAAAGACAAGACAGTCATGCTTAGATTTTCCCCTCAGTAGTTTGTTGCTTTACTATTTATTCCCCGTTCAGTTCAGTAAGATTTCCATAGAAACAGAGTGAGGAAATATAGATACGCAATAGAGTTATTGAAGTGTATGAAGACAGTTTGACAACATCACACAGGCCTTTTGGAACTATTGAAGGTAGAGATCTGCCTAATATTTAAAAGGCTGGACTAGGCAAGAGTTACAGCAAACAGGCAATAAGCCTAGTTACAGTTCACTCAAACCATTTGTATTTATAGCTTGTTATGAACAAGAGAATTGGTGTCAACTTCTATCACATCATTCCAGAAGATATCAATGGGGGATGTATATATACACATATTAAAAAAAAAAAGTATGTATATCCATTTTTAAATAAGGCAGGTATTTATTTCAGGTTCTTAAAACATTTTTGCAGCCCCTTTTCCCATTAATACAGCATATGTTGCCATTTTATTGCTAAAGAAAGCATACCATCATTGCAAGCAGAACAGCATCAGCACTGACTTTAGCAGTCCAGTTGAGTTAATAAGGTTCAAGACATACATCATTACTATGGAAGATTATTACTGTTACAGAAATACAGAAGACTAGTTGAATTCTATTTAGATCACACCAAATCATTCTCTTGACATAGTCTGTAGTTAACAGTATACACTAAAAAGCAGAAGAGCACCATTTTGGAGCAACAGAAAGAGATATCTAAAATACTACTTCCCCATCTTTTACTAAGTTGTTATATTAAAAAAATACACAAGGGAAGGATGAGGACACAGACTTGATCTGCTGCTCTAATAATGCTTTCTTCTGTAAGAAAGGATGCAGGACTTTTGAGCTCATCCAAACATAAAACCTAATATGAATGAATATGCACGCCATTATCTTTGTGTAACTAATAAAAGTTACTTGTTAGTACAACTTACAAGGTGCACTCTCGAAGTTTTTTGTCAGCCTGCTTCAAGGAGATCCAGGTGTTTAACATATTTGATCGCAGTTTGGCCCACACCAAATGGTTGTTTAACCCAAATATCTGGGCAGCAAACTGGGCAGCTCCTTCAGGTGACAGAGTAGTAGGACAGCCAAGACCTGCAGAGAAGAGCATCACTTACCAAAGCGTATTTTAACAGTCAAACAAAACAATGCCTCTGAGGAACAACTTAAGACGATGTTTGTCTCAGCCTCCAGGAACCACATGATCTAGTTCTAGAGCTACCGGAGTGTCATGTGTTCCACTACTTCTAACATGACTGCTTCATGGCATTTAAACCCAAAGCCAGCATCCCAAATGACTCTCCTTATACAGAGGTAACAGACTTCTGGGCCTCCTGGTTGCCAAGCGTCCATTCAAGTCACTAACAAAGTTAAAAATCATACAGGTAGCAGTGCACTGAAGGAACAGTTAAGAGTTAAGCTCTTACCTACACTGATTGTGAGAAAGGTATTTTTTGATCTTTGATCATAAGGAAAATGCAGCTCTATAACTGAAGAAAATTCAGTTATTTAAATCTCCATTAATACTGACTCAAATTTCAAACTGGAATGCTTAACAAGGATAAGCCAAGGTTTATATTTTTCTAAACATTACTCCTACGTAATCTTTGCTCTGTCTGTTGGGCTTTTTGCCATCAAGAAGTCAAAGACTGTATGCAAGATATTTCTAAAGATTTTGTTCAGTACTGATCCAGCTACTTTTCCAGTGTTTTGGCATGTGTATTTTTACACATAGGTACACTAGAACAACAACAGAAATAGAGCTAGGTCAGAACAAGAGCATAAGTGGAAGATCATCTTACCGCTGGGTAGCCTGAGAGAGGACCACACATCCTGAGTACCCCAGTCAGCTGAGAGTGGAGGACAGTTGACAACTGGGTAAGCAGTGTTACCAGACATCACTGGCCCCAAACCGTTGCTTCTGCCAGCTACTGCAACAAACACTGTTGGGATTCCATCTCCTGGCAGGGAGGAAGACATTCAGAAATAAGCAATCCACCTTCACTTTGTTCTTTACCACTTGCTTTTGTGGGAACTTTATCCGAGTCCACAATTCTGTTTGCAGTTATTTTGTCAAGTCCATTACATAGACACAAAATTCAAGTGCTAACTACCCTCTTTACAGAAATATCTTCTAAACCTTGCAGCCTTAAATCCCAGCTATTGTTCACCACAACTGAAGTTAGCATGTCTTACTCTGCCTCTGAGGGGAAGTCTCAGTATCTGAGGAATAGGTGCTGCTTAGCTTTGTAGAGAACATAGCCATTAAACCTCTGGCATTTTGAAGTGTTCCTCTTCTTAAATCTTACACAGTTCACCTCAAAATAAGTGTTTCTCAACTATGGTTACAACATCTGTAGTTTCACTGAGTAGAAAGTATACTCCCACAAAACAAATAGTTCTTATCTCTCCTCCGCTAGGCTATAAACACTTTTGAAGAGATGTCAAGTTTTCTCGGTAAAGATCAGAATTTAAATCAAGTATCTTTTTCTCACGGCATCTAAAATAACAAGCAAGAATATTTTCATGAAACAGACAGGAAAACATGATGGGAGCAACATCTGCCTTTGAATATTACGTGTTATTTACGAGTCAGCTAGAGAAACTATCACTCCTCCTTATTTCAGACAGGCCAGCATCACCGGCAAGATGCTACAATAAGTGTCTTAACATGATCAAGGCGTGGGCAAAGTAGTTCTGGTACTGGGATAAAAGCAGAGGTTAGACTTACAGAAGTTGTGGCTGGGCAATAGGACAATACATTACTCCATAATTGCTTAGTGCAGTCTATAACCTGTCATTATGTAATTAGCAAGTGTAGAACAGCATTGTCACTGCTTGGTGTTCTGTTTAACAAAAAATGGAAAAATCCCACACAAATCCTTAAGTTGCCAAGTCTTCTTGAACATGATACTGTTTGAATCCAAATCAGCAGTTCTTTGGCATTTACCTTCATATTCTGCTTTGATCCTCAGGGTTTCATCTGGCCCTTTGTGAGCAGAGGTCACTCTTAACTCACAAGGAATTCCAAAGGTTGCACATGCCTTTTTTATTTTTTCACAGTGACTGAGGTCAGAAGGAGATCCCATCAACACCACAACTCTACCTTGGCTCTTTGTTTTCAGAAGCAACTAGGGAAAAGAGTGAAGGGGGAGCAAGGGAAAGAAAAGCAGTCAACAGGATTGAAAACATGCAGTTATCAAAGTCTAGATATGTTGTTCATAAAAACAGATACCTCCACTCTTTCTGCAACCCATTCGAAGTTTCTCTTAACCATTTGCAATGCTTCAGGAGTCACTTCTTTCAGATCCCGGTAGGACTGAAAAAAAAGGAAAAAACCCATAAAGTTACTGTGTTTTGGGTACACAAAGCACTCCTTTTGCTACCATAATTGACATGAATATCCCAACTGAAATATTTATGCAGTTTCTAGCAATTCCACAGGAAGGAGACCAGACATTGGTACAGCTATAGGGAAGAGTGGATATGGAAGCAAGGAATAGCTATTTAATGAAGAACCATCTCAGTAGGTGTAAACAGCCTTCTACATTACAATTCATGGCCATTTGCAACATGAAAGGCTTGTAGCCACGAGGGCATCAAGGTTTTGGAAGCTTCCTAAAGGGTAAATTTAGGAAAGACATAAAACTTTTTTAAAATTGGATTTGTAACGACATGATTGCCTGCAGTAGCACTGCACTAGCCAACCTAGGTTCTGCACCTTATTTTAGGGAGATGAGCAAAAGCACTGTCAGAGCAATTCACTCAAGCATGCTACTACATAATTCAGGTAAAGTAAACAGTAGAGCAGTTCTGCTTCCTAATTTAAAAGTAATACCCCACCTCGTCCCCACCCCGCCCCAGTTTGAAATCTTCCCCTGTGGCTTACATCCACTTTCTTTCACAGGGTCTTCATTACTAGTTTCAACAATTGTCACAGAAGCTCCATGGCAGCAGCATTCCCAAACCAGTTCTTTCATAACTACTCATCTGGTAATTCAGAGATATCTGACAAGCATAATTGCTACAAGTTTAAATATAGGACAAGTTTTATTTCAAACTTATGTTTGCAGCCCTCATACATGGACACAGTCTGTTAGTAACACTTGGAGACAACTGAATATTGAATTCAAGCTTAACCAAAGTAAGTAATGAAGAAAAGCATCCTCCCTGCAGATCCCTCTTACGTATCACCAGATCTCTACCAGTAGAGGATACCACTGAATAAACAGAGAAACCTGGGAGGCAGACTTGGGAACC
>VYZV01042828.1:12234-41596 GCA_013401275.1 Pandion haliaetus | reverse complement strand
GATGCGCCCCGCTCATCGGCGGCTGCGCCCGCCGCCCCGTCCCGGGCACCCAGCCCCGCCGCGGCCGTCATTCTCGGCGTTACTCGAGGTGCTTAAGTAACGCGCACGCATCGAGACCACCAAAAAGGAGCGGCCCTTAAAGCTGTTTTAGGCTCCTGCTAGCCACGGTTGTTTAGATTCATCACCACGATACAGTAAAACTTCTTTTCTACCCGACACGTCTATGGCGACGTAAAACGGACTAGATTCACTGCGACCCATGTGGACGCAGAGCTGCAAAATGACGTTTGGTTTCTGCCTCCGTTTGGTAGTCAAAGTAATAATTTTACACACTGATCATTTTTTCAGTGGTGCCAGAAAGGTATATCCTTGCGGGAACACGCACACAGCCAAACACGCTAGGCTTCTGTAGTACGAACACCTATATAGTGTGCTTAGCTTTCCAGTTGCGAAAAGTGGGCTAAATAATCACTTTCCTGACAGCCTGGGGAGGTGGGCTTCTCTAAGTCCACATGCACTGAAGAGATAAAATGGCATGTCCTTTGCATATTTGAGGTCACAGACACATAAAAAGGTTGCTCTGAAATTGTTTTGGACCAACAACAGAAAGTTGTTTATGTTGAGACTTTCTGTTTATTACAGCTGAGTTTCACATACTTCTACTGGCAAAATGCTGCATCCCTGCATGACTCTCATATACTAATAATTCTCTTTGGTTTGCAGGTGTATCATTCATAAACTATATATATTTGCCAGTGTCCATCCAAAACATTTTTATTGGGAGCGATAGAGCTGCAGAATCCAAAGAACAAAGCCATGAAATCAATAGCCTCATTTTAGGTTGCAGCATTTTTCTGTGAAGAGGCTGGAAAAAAATCTTACCTCATTTGTGCTTATACACAGTTACACTGGTGGACCTGGAGTTTCTTAGTTGGAAATAAAATGATTGAGGTATTTTCATTACTTTGCATCTTATGATCTCAATTTTTACTGCAACCTCATTTTGTGATTTTTCAATACACATTTTTTTCTTCCTTTTTTTCTGATGGGCACTTGACAAGTATATTTGATTTCCATGAGCTCTTTAATATCAAATATCCCCTGTGGAGGACACAACTGTAGACAGTAATACTAATGTTGTGACTGAAACTATAAGCAATTCACAAGTTCTACGGGATGACACACACCTAAAGGCATACATGCACCACCTCTGATTCTGATCTTCTAACTCAGTAATTGTCAACATTTTTAAGAATGCTTTCTTAGAGACATAAACATTACTGCATCTGTAAAGTGAAACAGTCTGTTCAGTTAGGTATACCTCTGCAAGCACTCAATAAAATTCTATTAAATAGCTGGCATGTTAATGTTCCCATTTCCTTCTAATGTTTCTCTCTAACCTCTTTGCATTGTTCCTACTATGAGGTGTAGAAGAGGGTGCATCCCTATCCGAAAGTAATAGGATAACAGCTATTTTTCTTCCTTCTTTTTGGAATGTCTCTTGAAAACCAGAATTAAGATTTAGCGTTAACTGTATCAGGAAATTTCATTAAGCCTCTTCTTTTAAACTTAAAAACGAAGAAGTAGCTCTTAACCATATTCCTTTAAGACTAAGTAAATAGGAAAGAGAGGTATGGTAAATATTAATGGGTAGTCCCAATCAGGCCTAAGTGCCTTAACAGAAATTTCATTGGCCACTAGAAAATACAGGCCTTAGACCTCATCTTTAAATTAGTAAGGACCTTTAGGTAATGACTACTGGCCTTAGATACTCATAGGCATGTTCTTTTATATGCAAATTAGTCCTGTGCAATAAACCAAATTGCCGAATTTGGCCCTTAATTCACCTTAGGTTTTAATCATAGAATCATTTAGGTTGGAAAAGACCTTTAAGATCATCGAGTCCAACAATCAACCATGCCCACTAAACCACATCCTGAAGTGCCTTGTCTACTTGCTTTTTGAATACCTCCAGGGATGGTGACTCCACCACTTCCCTGGGCAGCCTGTTCCAATGCCTGACAACCCTTTCAGTGAAGAAATTTTTCCTAAGATCCAGTCTAAAACTCTCCGGTTTATATCAGAATATTCAAGCATGGCATAGTATCAAACTGCATTTTTGAGATGGCTGATCCACAAAGAAGAGGCAGAATATCTTATCTGTATACATAAAGATCCAGAGTATTTGCTACATGCCACAAAAACATGCAGCATAAATTCTTTGTGCTTTATGTTGTGATATAGCTGGTTGCAGCATTGTGAAGGACTTTGCTGTTTCTGATAAATAGCCTAAAATGAGTTGATCGTTTGTATTACAGTGTTAGAAAGATAGTACTGCACTAGAGAGATTTATTTCAGTAAGGATGTTTGTAACTGAAAACTTGAACCTCCATACAGTGGATCAAGCCACCAAAATACTGAAGCATGTATTCAGTGGCACGTGTTTGAGCGGTACTCATTGTTTCACTGAAACTATTCTGCAAGAAAAATCGGTAGGTATTTGTAAGCAAGGTTCTGGAGGGGGCACACAAGTAGGCACATCATGAAAGATAAAAGGTAGACTTGGAATTTCACTATCTTGACATTAAGCAACAACTTTAAAAGTTTTGGTTTGTTTTGGCTTTTTTTAATTAAAAAGCAGCTGCTAGATCGTTGAGGCTTAAATTTGTGCTCCTTTGTAGCAGAAGTTAGAACATGACTTTTTATTGGCTTTTACTTTATAATGGTGAACTGCAAATTGAAATGAAAACCAGCATATTCCTACTCACAGGCTAATCAAGGCCTTCCACACACTAAGAACATAGTACCGATTTAACTTGAGACTGTTTTAAAGTGATTTTCATCTGGTTTTAACACATTTTACAGCTATGTTAGCAGTGAATTCTCATTATGTTTGAAACTTTAAAGCTGGTAAAGCTAATGCTGTTACTCTGGCACCAACATTAACAAGGCTTGAAAGTGGATGTTCTAAATCATCTTTACAATTTCTAAGCCAGGGAACAAAGTCACTGCAAAATCCACTGACAGCTTGCCAAAATAAAGTCAGAGGATATTGGTAAGGAGAGGACTTTCTTTGGGGCGGTGAGGTAGGGAGGAGGAGTACTTTGAGTTACAAATCTATTAAACGTCATTTGAGTCCTTGACCAGGACAAATTTGCAAAGTTAATCTTGGAACAAGTGTGATTTCTGTTAACTTTTTGCAAAATTCCCTGGAAAATATTTTTGGCAGTAATACTGTGTACTGAAACCTGAGGGTATCCAGCTTTGTACTGATTTTTAGAAAAGGTCTTTAAAAGGCCTCTTCTGTGCAGGTGGAAGTCCTATTAAGTCAGGGAGTACTCTTTGTCTCGACTCAGCTGGGTCTATGTATGGAATTTGTTAGGAGAATCAAAGTAAATGGGGAGTGCAGGCCAGGCCAGCGTGTTTTTTTGATACCTTCCCTGTTACTGTCTACTATTAAAACCCACACAGCAGAACCCAAATAATTACCCATGTAAATTAAGATTTTTTACTTCTCTTTCAATCTAGTAAAATTACCGGGTTGCTTCCTATTAGCCATCCTTCCAAGTATCTACACTCAACATAGCATAATGAAAGTATTTATCTACGTTTTACATACAACCTCTTGGCTACAAGGCGGGTATTTTAAGAGGCTACTTAGCAAGCTATTGGTATCCTGTCTTACATCGTGAATCTTTCAAACAAAAAGCTTAAAATTGCAAGAGTAGTTGGATGGGAATTTTCTGGGGAACATGGATATGCTACAGGTAGTGATCCTGAAAATTTGATATGCAACGTATTTACCTCTTCGTTTCACGTCAAGAACCTGTTATGGGTTCAGCAGATCCCCCATCCCCAGATGCAAGGACTGCAGTGTTAAATGTTTTAATTGTCTAAATGCCAAATTTTGTAATGAACCATATTTCTATGTAAATTTCCTATGCAATATACTAGTTAAGATGTTTTTCTAGCTAATGATTGCGTCTGTATGCTGTTTTACTAGAACATTCATGCTGTATTTGCTGCTAAAATATTCCTGAGTACTTTCAGAGACACTGAATGTGGATATAGTAACACTCTATGTTTTAGTTCTGTCTTGGTTTACGTTTATAGGCCATTCTATGCTGCTAGGTGCTGACAGCCCATTTAATTACATGCCAAAAAGCTTACTCCTGCAGGAAGAGAGGAGGAGCAAGACCTTTTTGCTGTGGTGAGCTGTTATATCCTCTTGGTTGTTTTACATAACTTCTAGCAGGGCTCAGGTTCCTGCATGCTCATTTTCAGAAAGTGAAGATAAGCCAGATTTCCATTCTAAGCAAGTTCAAATCTCTAAGATGTACATGTCACAAAATGCAGTTTGGTCTCAGCTTTTATCTCTGGGTGTGGAGTAACCAACTGGAATGAGGTAACATAGGAAGGAGTGAAAAAACCAGGAGGGAAGTGGTGGCAAAATGGGTCTACAAGAGGACGTTTGAGACAGCCATTATGTTTATTGTGGCCGTTCCATTACATTAACCTAGCGATAGAGTTGGGATGAGACTGCTTGCTTTTCTTCACATTTTCTGTAGTTAAGTCATCCACGTAGGCATGATACAGCTCTCCAGTAATTTTCACAGGATTGCTCCGTTGGACTCTTGTCTGCCCATACCCTAAATTTGAGACTAATGCATGGAGGGAGGGTTGTACACAGCATGGGAGGTTCATGCTGGGTAGTTCAGTTCAAATAAACCATCCTGGCTGCTCTTTCTGCCCTGTCTTACACTACTTTCCTTGACCTTAAAAAAAGCAGGGTTGTTTGGAGGGGCTTTTTTTTAGGTTAGTTTTAATTTAAATCAGTTCTGTCAGTTGGTTAACCATTTGGGCACATGAATGCTTGTGCCAACACAAAAGAGACCTTGCTGCAGGAGAAGGAACAAACGGTAAGAGTCTGGAGGCAGAGTCTTTCAAGCCCACAGTGATGCTGATAGTGCTTGTGGATCCACCAACAATGCAATCATTTCTGCTCCCTGAAGCTCATTCTCCACCCATTTGGCCCAAATATAATTTGGTCTGCCAGGAAATAATCTAAATGGTGCATTCAGAGGACTTTCCAGGGTAACAGCCCTATCAAAGAGGTGTAAAGGGACCCATTCTTCTCAGTGAATGAGTGTGCTTTAGAGAAGAATGGAACTTTTTAATATAGNAGACAAGCAAAGACCTATTGGTTTTTATAGGATTGCTGCTCTTGCCATCATTACTTGGTGTTGGTTTTGATTTTTAAGCTGGATCATTTTCGTGATGTGATTTATATTAAGATTCCCAGGAGCACTTACATGGAAACAACTTGGTCTGGCCTTTCTGCTAAAAAGGAACCATGTTGTGGATCTTTGTCTAAGAAGGCCTCACCTCCCAAACCCTTTCAGTCCTATGGTAGTGCTCTCACAGATACCCATTTAGCATGTGTCAGATGGTGTCCCAAGTTCCATTTAACTCACCCGTAAGTGTGCCTAGACTAAATATTGTGTGACTGTAATAGATGTAAAGCTGTGATCAGAGCAGAACCACAGCACAAGCTCAAGTGGATATAAAAATACACTGGCAGGATGAGTTGGATTACCCAATGCTATTTTCCAAGGGACTTTCTTAAAGAAATCCTTCACTCTAGCGACATTCTCTTTACCCCATTGTCACTACCTGGGGAGATGCTGTCAAAAGGAGACAGACCATATCTCTAGACAACTGGAATTCTAAATGTGCAACGTTCACGTTATTTTGTCTCTAACTACAACTGCAGTGAACAAAGGTTGTCTCGATGCCACTTTGATTTATCTATTTTGGCATTCTACATATTCAAGTAAATTAATTGTTATCTGTATAAACAGGAATAGCACATAAATATTAGATGATACCAAATGCCCCATGGATTTGACATCTCTTACAATCTTTGGCCGAAAATAAAGGTAAACAGCAGGAAAGGAGGAGATAGCTTTCTGACAAAACAATTACAAAAAGCAAGCCATGCTTTGCAGCCACAAAGCAGAATAGAAGTGGAACCCCACACCAAGGGAAGCCTGCCTTCTTTGAACATTTGTTTGCCAGGTAAATCCCACTCTCTGGAAAGCTTTCTGAGAAAAAAAACTTATACTTGGAAAGCCACTTGTGGTTTTTTTTTCTGTCAGTTCTTGCTTCATGTCTATCCTCTAGTGTTGATATGAACAGTTTCCAAGTGGAGACTGCAAGTGTGCTCTGCAATTCTCTGCTCTGACCTACTAAGAATTTAGACAGTCCTTTGCCTCAGTGCTTTTGTGCAGTTCCTACCTGAACAACAGCATTTAAAAACAGATACATATTTTTTGAAAGATCTGCTTATTTTAATGAATAAAACAAGTCTGTATTTTTTATTTTCTGGAAGTGAAAGGTTTTTTGGGGGACTTTGTACTGAATGACAGCAAAGTTTTTGAAAGATTAGGATCCTTGTGCATCACTCAGAATTTTAAGTGCAGTTTGTCTTCTATGCAGTGCTAACTGCCTCCCTCAGGTTACCCTTTTGTCTGCGGGGACAGTCACAATGCAACAAAACAACCTTTGAGCTGCTCAAAGTTAGGCCTAGCACAACTGAGAACTTGCTGGGCTGCTTCAGCTCTCACAGAAAACCATTTACTTTTTTTCTCCCAACTGGTTTAGTCTCGTGTCAGGTTAGTGAGCTGAACTGGTTTATAGGGGATCCAGCAAGCATCAGATTGCTCAGAGCAGCATGGAGGAAAGGGGATCTTCTTGTTGCAATGAGTTATCAAATCAACTTCAGCCTTGCTCTCATGGAACAGAGTAGGTAGAGCAGATCATGAATGAGATCCATATTATTTTCAGTACAGTTATTTTAAAAACTTACTCTAAATTGAACTAAACTGTTTAAATGTACTAGAGTGAATTAGGGTTGGTTCACACATTTTTCTGGTTCACATGTGGAAGGAGTAACCTGTGATTTTAGTACTGCTAGGAATGGCGAGGTCTTCAGCTGGCTCAGCAAGTCCTAGAAGGATACCTGACTGCTGTGATGGCAAGGGCAGATCCCTTGTTCTACCAAAGACAGCAGTTCTGTATGCAAGTAATATGATGCAAGTTCAAGGATGTGTCTTTGAATGAACTCATTGCAAAGAGAGAAGAAAGATTTTTAAACCAATGATGATACTAGTAATATAAGCCAAAGAAGATTTATACTGAGAAACCAATGTAAAATGTGAAAAGTGGTAGATAAGCATACACTGGAACAACTGTATGTCCGTGTCACTGTATAAATGAGTATGATCAAAAAAACTATGATTTTCTAGGGATCTTTCTCTGCCTTCTCAGAATTGTTTTTAAAATGCTAGTCAAATGGCAGATAAAATCTACCTTGGTGGAAATAATTTACCTTTGTAATGTCTCTCATAAAAGAATTAACAAGAAAATAATTAACTATAGAGCAGGAAACAAAGCACTATATCCAGTACTATTTTTGTGTAAGATTTTGTGAATGGGTGGAATTTAGGCCTCTGTGTATGAAAAAAACTGGCAGCTGTTGCTGCTGCAGTAAGGACTTGACTATTTGACTTCAGTTGTGCCCTTGTGTGTGCCCAGAACTGACCTAGCCTTGGCAGGGCTGTGTAGGTCTATGCCTAAACATGACTGAGATGCAGAAATTAGTTGTTCTGCTTGAATACACTGAAAGGAAAACCCTGGAAATGCATGCCTTGCAGGCAGTACAGGCTGTAGAGTACTCACACAATCACAAAATGAAGTAGTGGCTAGTAGGATTTTGCAGAGTAATAGTTACATTATGGCATGGCACTTGTCACTTTCCATGTCATTGTTCCCTGCACTGTTTCTGTATTTTTTGTACTTCATTTGGTTACTGGACAAGGCAAACCCCTTGCCTGGTACAGAAAAGGGACCAGAACCCATGCCTGCCCCTTCTAGATGGGCATCAACTTTGTGTACTTTCTTTCTGGCTTATTGAATTCTGCAGTTCATTGCTGCACAGCACCATACCTTCAGCGGGCAGATGGGCATGGTCCCCCAACTCCAGCATAGGCAGGTGGCAAGGCTAGGAGGAGGGTAAACGCTGATAAAGGAATTAAGTATTGTGTTTTCCCCACCAGCCTTGCCTAACCAAAAAGAAGTTCTCTTACGGCTTCAACTGTTTGGTTAATTGCAGAGGACTAACTTGCTAGGAAGGTCATAGAGATAGTAAATGGAAATGATGGGATGAAATTTTAACTGTACATGTTTTCTTTGATCAGTCAGAGTGTTATTTGCTTTCAGTTAAGCCTGTTAATTGTGGCATGTAGGTGAGCCAAGGCATGTAGGCAGAGGTTATGTATTTTATTAGAGTAGCTGACGTCACTGCTAAAAGCTCATAGTTAAGGATTATGATGGGAACTCATACCTTGTTTTAGTTTAAATGACTGAAGGTGAATATATTAAAGGGGAGCAAGCACGTACTCACATGGGTGACCTACACTCATAAGTAAATTCTACTATCTGAGAGAATTTCTTTGCATGCTAATTTTGTAGAAAGTTCATTAAACCAACCTGTTGTATGGCTGATGGATCAGCATACAGCTGTGTTCTGCTGAGGTCTTGCATTTCTTCCTGCTTACAAAGCCTTTCTAACAGTAACTTTTTGCCTTCTGTTACTGTGTGCACTCTCTCTGTTAACAGTTTTTGGAAGTGGAGTATGGTGTTTTCAGAAGCACTTTTCTTAAGTGGAACAGGTGACACCTCTGTGGACAAAAGCAAAGTATGTGGTTAGAGTGCACATGTCAATGAACTGCTGACAATGAAGTTTAGCTCATGCTAGATTTTCCTAATGCTGTCCTTCTGTTAAGCTCTTTTGGCAGGTGTTGCCTGGTGTTGTGTAGGGGGTCACTGTATAATGGTGAGTAGGAATGATGCAGACCTTGTAAAAATCATTCATATTTTAAATTGTCAGCTTTGCCTAGCTACTGTCTTCTGGAAGACATCTAATAGGCAATAAATGGAAGTATATTTAAGCACATAGAGTTAGTCCTGTTAGTACCGTTTGTGATGGTGAGCTGAACAGGTTGAATTTAGAAGTGTTGTGTTCGGATCTATTTGTGTTCATCTGTCTGTAGACAAGACATCATTGTAGTATTAAAAATATGGGCAAGCCTCCTAAAAAGTAAGTTGGTCATCCCTTATTGTTGGACTTTTTGATTATTTAGGACCTGACAGCTCTGCCAGGAAGAAAAATAAGCTCCTGACCTTTCCTATAGCAGAATGCACGCTGCATATTTCTATCCATCCCTTCATTTTTCTCTCTCAGTGATTCTATACCATATTGTCTCTTTGAAATAGCTGTCTTAACCTGTTTTCTCTTGTACAACATCTTAGACATTAAACGTTAAGACATTACATGTTAGACATTATGCGTCTCAACATGTAACCTCTCTTCTCGTTTACTGACACATTGTAATAGGAGGAAACCACAAACCATGACTGTGATGCTGTCCCTATTTTCCTCTGAGCAACACAGGTAATTAAGACTTCTTCTTTAAAAAATCTTTTTATCTTTTCCTTGCACTTGATTCTTAGAAATCAAAAAAGTATTTCCTGATGTTTACCTCATTTATACCAGGAATGAGGATTGAAACAAAGAAATTGCAGTTTTCCTTAGGCCTTCATTTTTATCAGGACTGTTCTTTTGCAGATTGTTGAGGGTGAGAGAAAAATGTTGGTTTGGAGCTTGGTGTTACATCCTAGGATTTTTTTTTTTAACTGTTTGACTACTGGAAACTAGAATCTGGCATCCAATTCAACAGCCGTGTATAGATGTTTTATACAGTAAGGGGCTCTTACCATCACTCCGTGTTTTTCTCTTGATACCTAAGGATCCTGTGTTTGCTGTAACATCTCCCACTGAAATTTAGAAGAGAAAAGCAAGGTGACTAAGTATTTTGCAGAGATTCTCAAAGCACAGTCAGTCACACACCAAAAAGCTTTATACTACAAAAGCAAATGCATTGGCACAAGTGACCTGGAGCAATGAGAATCTTCTAGAAAAGTTAGGTGCTGGGTTGGCACACAAAATCAGGGTGCAGACACATTTATTTGGCAGATGCCTCGAACAGCTTAATAACTAAAGCTTCTTTTCTGCAAGGTTATTGTTTTACTGTCTCCTGCATCAGCATTCACAGCACAGATTACACAGTCCTTTTCCAGCATGCTAGAATGTAAACCAGCCAGGTTGGCCGAAATATTCTTGGTGTTGACAAATTCCATTCACGGAGAGCAGAAATGAGCAGTAATACCTTCAGTTTCTGGATTTGGAAGAAAATATTTGTCTTAGGAATATGATCAAGCAAAAGAATGAGGCAGATAAGAAGCAGTGGTGTCATCCCATCGTTGTGTGGATGTCATTCCAGCCTCAACTAATGGCACTACCCGTATTGTGCCCTTGGACACCGCATTAGGGCTCTGATTCATGACTGAGGACAGCTGGCTTAGGGATGGCTCCAGTGGTTTCTGCTCAAGCTGTCCATCTGGCCTCTGCTGCAGAAATGGTTCAAGTCCTCAACTAACATTTGTGATGTTGCAAATTTTTATCTAACATACTGAGAAAAATCAGAATTAGCTCTAGTTTACCGTAACTCTCTGAGCTCTAAGCTGCAGTGGTTAAGTTGCTTCTGCAAGAGCATCTGATCTGCCTGGAGCAGGGGCAAGTGCCCCTGAAAGCTGGAGCAGCTGGCTAGTCATGAGAACCCTTAACACAAGCTTAGCTGTGTGGTTCCTAGATCAGAGGTCTTTTGATACTAAAATAGAAGCAAGCTCTATTTAGAAAACTGATTCCGCTTTAGCAAAATTAATATAATAATTACAAGTGCTTAAATAAACATCACTGCCCTGGATTTTTCTCTCGACTGTGGTGTGAATTGAATTAAACAAGTGAAGTGCAAGGACTTAATTGTTACAGATTTCCGCAGTTCTAAATGGTATGAGCTTGCAGCTCGCTATCCATAAGACTTTACATGCCTGCTAGATCACCTCTAAAACCTGCCACGTTTTTTAGCACCATTTCACTGTATTTTACTTAAGCTTCCAAATGCACAAAGATTCTCCAATAACATTGAACACTTAGGTCCTTTCACTTTTTGCTAATGCTCCCGCTTCTCAGCTCCTCCAAAGACCATTTCCGCTTGCTGAACATTACCTATGTGACCATGCAGATACAGGTTCTGCAGTTATTTTCCCTCCCCATTCTGGCCACGTATTTCACTCCTACAGCATGGGTCAACAGCCAACTTTTAAGTTTCATTTTAAGCACTTTATCTCATCACTGAAGTTTTTAGTACCTGATAGGAGACTTGAACTTTCACATCCCCAGCTCGAGGGACCCAGAGGCTGCCTTCTTAAGATACAGTCAACTTCATCATAAAATCTCATTTTTCTCCTGGGATTACCAAGATGCTCGTTTTCCTTCTGCAGTGCGCGGTATTCATATTTTAGGTTCTTGTACTTTGTGCGACATTGTTTCCAGTCTCTGTCTATACCACGTTTCATTAACCTTCTGGCAATTTCCTCAAATATTTCTTTATTTCTTGTGGCCCCTTCAAGCATTTGTTGTATCTTTTCATCTGACCATATGTTTATCAGAGCTCTGACTTCATTATCACTCCAGTGTTTTCCTGCTCCAGTATCATTAACTATAATAACTTTACAGTGATTTTGTGCTTCTTCCAAGGGAATGTGATTGTCTGGAAATATAAATAAAACAACAACTGAGTATTGCTAAATATACATACATTAACGTGTAATTGTAGCTAATGATTTGGTCACAAGATGAAGGATTAATTAAAGTTTATAATAATCTCGTTATGAAAATCTTTTAACTTTATAATGTTAATAGCCATACGTGATTAAATTTCTCTGAAGTATGCAAAATAATGTAGCAAGTGAAATCTCTTGTTTCTCCAAGGCATCTAAAATTCCACATTTTGTGAGTGTAATTTTTTTGCTGTTGTCAAATTAAAGACAGATGTATCCAAGTGGTACATGCAGGAAAGCAATAGGCCTTAAGCTTAAAAAGCAACAAGATATCAGCATTGTTAAGAAATGGGCTTTCCAGTATGGTTTCAAATTAGAATGGCAAGGCAAAATACAATGCAAATGAAAACGCTATTGGGGATTCAACAGAAGAAAAAAATCTTACCTACCTATTCAGAAGTAGGCAGATACTGCTCATCAGATAAGTATAGAATGCAAAGTTGAACTACAGCATTAATGCAAGTTTTGCTTCTGACAGGGAATAGAGCTATGAAACTAATTTTTAAGTTTAGTGATAAAGCTAGACTGGAGTCAGAAGTCGAAAAGTAGAGCTGTGTTTGCAGTAGAGATCTGGTTGCTCCAGCTTTGCTACTGAAATTGCAATGTGATTTTGTTTCAGAATAAATGCGTGGAAATTAATACTCACCTGTCCCGACCACCCGTTTTGCTACTGGCGTACAAGATCTGTCTTCTGAGGTAGTGCTTATAGAATCATCATCTACAGAAACACACAGTTTCAGATAAAATAGTTTTGGACTTAGATAAATAGCTAATATTATTGTCATCCTCTGCAGGTAACACCTATCTTGAACTAAAAATGCCCTAACCCATTAGTCTAACCCATTAGTTATAACAAGTGTTCTGTCACATGCCTCCCTAAATCAAATTATTTATTGGCATTTCTCATAAGCATTATCTTTCTTTCTGCCCCCACACTCCCCAAAAGGTAGCTGTGGATACAACACCAATTTAAAATACTTGATTAAACACACAGGCATACGTGGATGGTTTGTATCTCACATATAACTCGATCTGCATAATATTTTTGTACACATTGATTAGCACAGGTGTGCCTTCCATTTTTTTCCTAGGCGATGTGGGTAGGCAGGCTTGGTGAGGCTTTGGTGCCATTTGTAAGGTCTGCGGATTCACTCACACCTATGAGGGTTTGGACTGCAGCCTTTGCCTGTGTTGGGGTCATGCACGCTCCCCCACTGCTGTCATGAAATGAGCAGGGACTCGGGCCCTAGAAGACCATTGCTGTGCACGTGATTCGGACGCAATGAGGAGGAGCGAGAGGCGTAGGCACCTGCCAGCAGACCTGCATGCAGTGTGATTTTGCATAAGCTGCATTTCATACTGTTGATGGGGCTTTTCTCAGATCTTTCCCTGGTACAGCAGAAAGAAACTGAAAAGAGACTTTTACTCCTTATTCCTACTTGTTCTCCTCTGTTCAGGACTCCTTTTTACTACGCAAAAAAAGTGGTTTAGAGTCCGTTTTAGTAAGCTGCCATGGTGGCTTTCAAAGCTGGGCTTTGAGGCGTGCCTTTCCCTGATTCTGGGAGGGAGGGCAGGGAGGGATGTTAGGCTTTGTGGGGAAGGTTGCATACTTTCACCTTCCTTTAGGAGAGAGGCATGTATGTTTACTTTGGGGTGAAAGGCTACTCTCTGATACAGAGCTTTTGTGATAGAGATAACAAGCAGAAGAAAAATTGGAAAACAAAGAATTCATTAATGCTTTGGTGGAAGTCTTTAGCCCTAGCTCAAACTGCACTTTATGTATGTAGGAATGGCTCTATCCAAAACTGCTCTATGCAGCTTAAATGACAAAACAGGGAAGACAGAAGAACTATTTTTTATTCTACCAGCATCTGAGTTCTCTTCAAAATTCCATTATATTATTTTTCTGCATGTCTACATGGTAAGATTTTTTCCCTCTGCAGAGATGAGGCTATAATAGCTTTGCACTCTTTCACAGCATAAAAACTATTCCCTTCAGAAGTAAAATTCAGGAGTCCTCAGAATTCCTGAAATCATTTATGGACATCAAAACCCAGTTCTCCTGACTCTGGGCTCATTTCCTCATGCTTGGACTTCTCTGAGGCTGAAAGTTCACTTTTGTGTGGAATTACTTTTTTGATGGGGAGGGAGACAAGGATTAGTTTTCATTGTTTTAGTAGGGGATGTCATACACCAATTATCTTCAATACAGTTTTCAGTAAAGGGTAGAAGTAAATATTCCTTGTATGTTTTGAAAAAGTGAGTGCATGGTTTAGATTCTCTTAGAAGTAAGAGACTTGGTGAATAAGCAGGTTCATTCAATGTGCTTTCAGTAATGGTACTTGCTAATATGCACAGAGTAGTACTTGGAATTCATATTTGCTTTATATATAACTTGCTTTCTCTTAAGTGATTTAGCAAATACTTGTTTTTCATAAGCCATATGCAGGAATAAATTTTATATCTATGGAAAACTTAGAATCAGAAATTATACTCTCGTAAGCATGTGTGTGTGATTTACTTGGTACTAGAAAAAAAAGTGGGTTTTTATAAATAGGGTACCCCATAACTCTTAAGAAAATTCTTGCATCTTCCTTTAACGCTTGCAGCTATTGGAAATACAGCCTTGGGCCAAAATGGAGCAGTAGGTCCACTCCTGGGCTCTTAAAGGATTTTTTTTTTTTTTTAAACTGTTACCAAAAAACCACATGGCTTTCATTTATGTGCTCATTTTCTCAACCATACTGGCTCTCTAATCTCTTTCTGCCTTTAGCAGGGGCACTTGTGTACTGCTGACTTGTGTGATTACTATCCTCAGTTGGGTATTACATGACAGGAACAGGGAATTTGTGTGTATACGGCAGTCAGCTGATTTGCATGACATTTTATTCTGTGTCATCGTTTATGAACTCTTCTCTTTGCATTAGTGTGACCTCGCTATGTCTCTGAACTTTCAGGGACACAGCTTAACTTTATCCTCAATGTAACTTCTGTTTCTGTGTGTCATTGCTGTGATGGCATTGCTCTGATGTTGTCCTCAGTGTCATACTCGTTACAGTTGTCTTTCATAATCAAGATCAGCCTATGCAAACAGTTGTAAAAGCTGTGTTGGATAGGGTGTCTCAACATCTAGACTCCAGATAACATAACTGCTGAGAAGGAAGCTCTCACCTGGATCACAGAAATACTGATGCATACAATAGAAATATTCTTATGGTAGACACTTTCAGTGTAAAAGGCCAAAGAATTGTTGTTCACAGAATCATTATAATGGAATTTTTTATTCTTTCCATTAACTTCTGGGTACAGACAGCACTACCATAAGGTATATTTTGATCCAGGATGTCAGGTCAATAGATTTCAATGTCATTGTTATTTCCTCTGATGCCTTTTTTTCATGACCTTCCATGGTTTCTATGCTCATTTATTCCAGAAGATTACTATCTCTACTGTATTCTCATGTTAAATTTTAACATTTTTAATAAAACCTATCTTCTCCTGAGTACTTGTCATTGAATGTATGACTTCTACATATTGCTGAGGTTCTGATTTCAGTTTTACTTGTAAAATAATTCAGAATATTTATGGCAATTGTTTGATAGTGATTAGTCTGAAATTAAATGCACTGTCATGAAGTAGTTTGATAAGACAGACAAGGTATGAAATGTTCAGTGTTTCTGAGACAACTATTTAGCTCTCCAATTTATCCTCTCTAGCAACCGTGTATGAAAAAGAACAGTATTTATGTCACAATCAAATGCAGACTTATCACATCTAGCATAATAAAGAGTATATTGTCTGGGAAAATAAGATCTTGTTATTAATTGGGGAAGGAGAAATAAGTGTTTATACATTTTTGCACTAAGAAATCAAACAAAAACCAGATTTTAGCATAACCTAGAAGCAGAATGACGTAATGTGCGGGAATAACCTTACAAAATGCAGGAATATGAACCTTACAAATCTGCAGATCCCAGTGAAGTAGAATGTGCTGTTATAACCATCAAGATGCAGTCTTGACCTACCTATGTCAATCGTCTCCTTCTTTATTTGTGTAGCTTCCAGAGCTGCTGGGGTGGAGTTAGCAAGGTCCCCCTCATCTTCAAGGATTTCTGTAAAAAAAAAATTTACAGAGTTCTTACTAACTAAACAGGTCTTGAGTTATGTCTTGAGAATGACCAACTTCAGAATGCCATTAATGATTACTATTGCTAAAGATTTCATCTCAACACATTAAAGCTGCCATTTCTCTGCAGTAGTGGGCTTAAGAGCAGTGTGTATGCACAGTGTATGCGTAACAGCTGCATAACATGTTTACGGATTAAATGTGCAAACTCTTGAGTTATTTAAACCTGGATCACAATTTGTAGAATGGTTCACTGATCATGGTTGTAAGACATGTAATAACTGGTGAATCTCTATGCAGCGGAACAGGCAAGACAGTGACTTTCATAAGGGGTGCTTCAATACGAACTAAAATTATTGAAAGACTCCCAAGCGGCTGATGCTAAGAGTCACTGAATTAGCCCCAAAAGGGGCAAGGCTCCTGACATTGCAACAGGGCGCTCTGCCTGGACAATTGATCTGCAAGGCTGCCTGCCTGCGTGATGAAGACAAAGTCCTAAATGCCTGTCCTGAGAGCATCCCCCGGGCTGCAGCTTGCAAATGGTTTACATCACCCGGCTGGGCCCCCGGCCCCGGCTCCGGGCAGGGTGACAGAGGTGTCCCTGGGCTCCCCTCCACGGGGAGGAGATCTCCCCACCTCTGCCATTGGCCCTCTGGTGTTTAAGGGAGACCTCCACCCCTCCGCCCGGGGACAGAGGGGAGGGATGGACAGGCAGATAGATGATGCAAGTGGTCTTTCCGATCCTCGCTTCCAGGTGAGGACACTGCTGCACAGAGATTAAGTGGTGAAGGCCGCACCGCGGATCGATGACAGCAGTTTGTGGCTCCCAGCCTGTTCTCAGTCCATTCAAGAATATGGCCCCTAAACATTGAGCAATAAAGCATAATCTAGAGCCATTTGATTAAAAATTACCCCCCAAATCAATACGGCCTTGTTTGCATCAGACGTTCTTTATGATGTGACCAGCATCATGCGCCTTTCTATTTTTTTTTCTTAGCAAGCCATGAATGTGGCTAGGGAGCCTGGCTTTTTTCTAAGCCACTGTTCAGAGTTTTTGGAAGGCAGGCACGAGGAGAGCAAGGCTGAGCCAAACAGAACAAACCATCGACAGTTTCTGGCATGGATAAAACACAGTGGCTCCGTCTGCATTGTTTAGTGAAGCTATAGACAGCTGCCAGCAAATATGCTTAATCTCTACTTCGTGTTTGAAGCATTGCTCAAGGCCACCAGAGCAATGCTGTAACAGTCTTTCCTTTTACCCGCTCAGACTGATACAAGCTCTGTTCTCCTTTGGCACTCTGGCACTATCATTATTTATCCTGTTTTCTGGCTCAGGAGGCTAGATTAGTAATTTGACTCCTAATCCTTACTCTCATGTGTGTTTTGTACAGTATAAAAGGGGAGTGGGAAATGCCAAAGCTAGGGAAAATTTTCGGTGTGTGGCCTACGTTTCCTCTCCCAACAGCTTGCAAAGTTGCTGCCATCTCTGTCATGCAGATCTATGAGACTGCATACAGACCATTTGGATGCACTGTTAGGAGCTTGTGTCTGCAGTCTAAGTAAGCCTTGGGCTAAGCCAATGAATAATCGAGAACTTACGGTTTTGCACTTCTCTGAAACACTCTAGTTCATGCCAGCCTGTGGCATATGTATTAAAATATTATCTTTTTACTTTATATCTGTATATCATTTTAAAATTCCAAGCACACAGCAGCAAGTGTTCAAGCCAACATAAGTGCCTGAGTATGTACCAACTTAAGATTTTTAAAAAGCCCTTGCTTATGAACATATCTAGGCAGTGTCATGACTTACTCTAAATTTGTTCTGAGAGGGACATCTAGTAAAGTATGTGAGGCACCAAAAATCCTAAAAAGTAGTAACAAGAAAAGTCATTTGTTTGAAGCAAAATACTTGCTGTGGGTATTTTTTAAGAACATCAGGCTACTGGCATTCCTTAGAATCTTGTTTTCATCTCCACTGTTGTTCCCTGGCACTTCAGATTTAATGAAACACCTATACACAGTCTGTGGTTGTACTGGAGAGTCTGACACGTGGAGTGTGCATGTGCGTGGCTTTTGACACGTGGAATGTGCATGTGCGTGGCTTTTGAATCGACAGACTACTACTGCCTGAGCAAACTGAAGCAATTGGCTCTTCTGAATAGATTTCTGGAATTAACTGCCCTAAAAAGTGATCCCATGAAATAGAAAACATCAGTCAAAATGACTAAACAAGTTTTTATTTCCAGATTGATTTAATGTGGGTATCTTTTACCAGAAAAGAGAAAAAATTACAGTGGGCCCAGCCTTTCCTAGGCTACTTTTACTACAAACTAAATGGGTTTGTGATAGCTGTGATGCTCTTGCACCCTCTGCTGGCCCATCTGTTAGGAAAGCCACTTTCCTTTCCTTATCAGGTGGGCATTTGCTGCTCTTTGAGAGGGGAGAAACAGTATCATGAAACATCAAATAACTAGGTATTTTCCTGAACTGGTGTATTTGTCTTTTGACTAATACCATCTTAATTTTTCCTTGCTAGAGTGTGGCAAACCTGATTGGACTGTTTATAAAGATTGGCAGTTGTGGCAATGTTACTGTGGCTAATAACTCAGGCTGACATGTAAGACCTTGAGCAGCACGTGCGCTTCTGAGGCAGCTTGTGCACCTCTGTGCATTTATGCAGCTGCAGTTGCCAGAAAACAGATGTCTGCCCAGGCTAGCTAGTATATACCTAGACAAGTGTATGTATAACTCTGACCGCAGAGTACATTAACTCCATGTACTAATTAGGAAGATACCCTGATACAAGGTTAACAGAATTTCTAAATTCTTATTTATATCAAATTGGTGTTTTTAACCAATTTTTTAAAGGGATATGAGTATATATAAGTTATATTACATGCTTGTTGAGAAACAGTTTTCTACAAAAGTTCTGTTGAATATGGAATAGTCCTTAAGAAGTCACATCCTAAAGGCTGTTGACTGTCAGACATCTGATATCAAAGAACCAATGTAACATATCACTGCCTGATTGCCTTTTTCACTACTTGGAAGCAAGTAAATTTATGAATACAGAGGTACATACAATCTCTTTACTTACCAGTTTCTCACTTTAAATTTATTTGAGCTGTCTAGGAAAGGTGTGTACCACAATTAGAGAATAAAAGATCTCCATGATATTGTAACGTAAAAAGCAGGCATCTTTTCTCTGCTTTATGTAATACCTAATTATGTTACCATTAATAACATTAAAGTCTAGGTGTTTTTTACCACGTGTGATAAGATTACTCAAGTCTGTATTCTTCATTTGGGAATGAGGGAAAGAATTTTGGAAACTGAAACTGCATCTCTCCATGATGAATTGTTGTGGTTTTGCCTTTTTTTCCCCACAGATGTTTGAACAGTAGTCTTTAGAGTGGACAGGCTGAGCCAGAGACACTTATGAACCACTTGCTATTTTAATCTTTCCCCACAAAATCAGATTGAAATTACAATTACCCAGAAGCAAACAAAATATGCAGTTAAAATACATATATTTGAGAAGGGAAATGGTAACTAAGGTAAGCTATAGATGTCTTAACACCTACAATTATCTTAAAGGAATGTTAAAGTGTCAAAAATGAGTACTCAGAACTTTACTAAAAGTATTCAGTTAACTTTATCTTAAATACCTGGTTTGGAAGATTGCAGTCCAAAAAACTACAATATTACGTAGCTGCAGGCAGCTGAAAACAGTATCAGATGACAGTTCAGTGGCACTGCTGAATCTATGTATTATTACCATGTCTTACTACTGTTCACGTGTATGTAGTAATTTTACTTGTTGATGGGTAGAAATGGAATTTGATGCATTTTACAAGTAGTCTTAACTGGATCCTACAAAGTACTGTTTATGATTTCTTACATATTTTGTCTCTCTCAAACTGAGGTCCCTATAGGCAATGCACTTTCATGACAACCTCTTTTTCTGCAATGAATGCCTCAAGTGCCCATGGTGATCTGGTGAAAGGCCAGTTATAAATTTCTTTGTTAGTAAATTTAAATTAATAAATGTAATTGCTCCTGAATGATAAAAGAAAAATACCGCAAATTACCTCTCATGATCAACCATGTCTTTACTTACTTGTCATAGCTGTTTCTTTCGTTATATGCAGAGCTGCCCGATTCTCTGGAGTAGTATTTACAGTAACATCATCTGTCAGAAGATTTTTAATTTGACATTAAAATCTTTCAGGTTCATGTTAGACCATTTTCAATTCTGTAAGACTACTCCTTAATGCCTAATTTAGACCATATTCTGCCTCATGCTACTGAAAGAGATCATGAGGTCCTGTTGTGGAGAGTCAAGTCTGTCAGCCTTTGAGACATTCATGTGTCTCTAGCTGAATGTTGAACTCCCGCTTCCCCTGAAAGTTATGCTTTCAGATGCAAACCATAATATTTCTTTGTAAAGAGCATATGAGTTTCATATTCAGTGCTAGCAGTGATACTCTTAAATGAAGTTTTCATCCCGACATGAGCATTTACACAATTATATTAAGTACTGATCACATTATTGTGAATAAGTGAATGCCATATTAGTTCATACACAGGAGACTGAACAATTCTGATCCTTGGGAAGACATAGTTTATGTAAAAGTAAATGCAGTAATACATTGCACTCAACTTGCTTAAACCAGTAGTTTCTTCTTTACATTTTGGGTCACGAATCTTTGATAGACTATTTTTATCAAATTCAGCAGTGCACTGTAAATGTGTACGTATGCCTGTATTGAAAGTATGGTTATCAATATGATGTTATCTTCTGCTTATACATTTTTCAGGCCTTTTCATTTTCTAACCTTAATTACAATGTGGGCTTATTTTAGAAATCCATCTTAACTTACTAAATTTAGGGATTTATATAAAATAGAAGACTTTTCAGTTTACCTGAGTCAGAAACTTTCTTTATATCTGCAACCTGTAGGTCTTCTGACATATTACTAACGGAGTCCTCTTCACCTGTGTCTCCAGGTATTTCTGCGTAAATAATGCTATGTTAATTAGGGCATCACATTTGTGTACTACATCAGAACAGCTGTGCTGTGTCAAATCAAAAGATCTGTCCAACTGAGGATGCTCTTTATGCCAGCAGGCAGTAGTAGATGCATTAGCAAAAAGCCTAGAAGCGGCAACTGAAGAGTGAATCTTCCCCCAGAATGTTCTTGTAGTTTCCAGCCAGACACTGTCTTTGTGTTATATTTTTCTTGACTTCTTCCATTACTTTACTAACGTCTAGTCTTACATTTGGCCACCGTAATATCACGCTGTTGTGGTTTAACCCCAGCCAGCAACTAAGCACCACGCAGCCACTCACTCACTTCCCCCCCACCCAGTGGGATGGGGGAGGGAATCGGGAAAAGAAGTAAAACTCGTGGGTTGAGATAAGAACGATTTAATAGGACAGGAAAGAAGAAACTAATAACGATAATGACAACACTAATAAAATGACAATAGTAATAATAAAATGATTGGAATATACAAATTATGCACAGTGCTATTGCTCACCACTCACCGATCGACGCCCAGTTAGTCCCCGAGCGGTGATGCCCCCGCCTCCACTCCCCCCAGTTTATATACTAGACGTGACGTCACATAGTATGGAATACCCCTTTGGCCAGTTTGGGTCAGCTGCCCTGGCTGTGTCCCCTCCCAGCTTCTTGTGCCCCTCCAGCCTTCTTGCTGGCTGGGCATCAGAAGCTGAAAAATCCTTGACTTTAGACTAAACATTACTTAGCAACAACTGAAAACATCAGTGCGTTATCAACATTCCTCTCATACCTAGCTCAAAAACATAGCACTGTACCAGCTACTAGGAAGACAACTCTATCCCAGCTGAAACCAGGACATACACCCAGTGTAGGATTCATACTGTGTAATAAAGAGTTTTATGTTTAGTTCTGTTCTTAAACAACAGGCATGTTTCTGGTTGTACATACCAATTAAAAATGTTTTAACTCCTGGGTAGTGTAGGTTCATCAGTCTACTCTAATTCTGCATTAATCCATCTATTACCAAGTTATCAGTCAATAACGACACAAAAATAAAGGCAAGCTCTGCCAGCATTCTTGGTGCTATACCTTTTGCTATTTTCACAATAGTTATCGCACTAGTTTGGGAGTCTTGCTCCAAAGGCTACTAAAACTGGGCTACTGGGGACCATAAGAGAAAATGCAGTTTAAATCTTAATTTTTTTAACCAATGTCTATAATTACAGACTTCTTTTGCTCAATGTCTTCATTTTTCTAGTAACACAGTCTGACTATGTCTCTGATCCAATTTTTTATCTAAGCTGGAAACAGTCTCTTCTGCCATGATTTTGACTGGAATGGTCTCTCCGTATCACTTTATCTTACCCTACGTCTTCATAATTTTTCCCTCCTTTTGTTTCTCAGTTCTATTAAAAAAAGTTTGGGTCAGTCGCTCAATCTGAAAGTTTACTTTATAATGTAAGACAAAACTACTAGACAAAATAGTAAATTTCCATTCAGTGGGTTTTTTTTCCCCCAGCAATTTGGTTAATCTAGCTTTTTGGGGGATTCTTTTTAAGGTCTCTCTAGTGCTGGGAAACTAAAAGTTTTAAATGATAGATGGGTAGCTGAAGTACTTACCTATGGAGTCCTTTTCTGATTTTGCTTCTGTCCATTCTGGAGGCCTCTCACTTTCATCATTATCTGATTTACTTGCTTGTTCCATGGTGCTGTGCCCCAGAATAGCATCCAGTTCATTAAAAAATTTCATACTTTTACTTGTACTCCCTGAGTCTTGGGCACTTTTTACACTCTTGTATTCATGTTTCAAATTTTTATATTTTGTCCTGCACTGCTTCCAGTCCCTGTCAATTCCGAACTTTTGAAGTCTAGCAGCAACCTGTTCAAATATTCTTTTATTTCTCACTGTGCCCTCCAGTTGTTGCTGGATATTTTTGTCTGACCATATGCGTATCAAAGCTCTGACTTCATTAACAGTCCAGTGTTTTCCTCCTTCATTTGCTACTGTTGGAATAAAAGCCGGTGTTTTGGAAGCCTCTATTGCTGACGTTGGATTACCTGCATCGTGTGGGGTAGGGGAGAGACACAGATACGGGTTACCTGCATTGGGTGATTGGGGTTGGGAAAGGACAGAGAGAATGAGAATGAAGTATGCTGTTCCCTCACAACTTGTCTCTCCAGAGAAAGACGGAGCAGAGGTGACATTAAAATTAGGCTATTGGTTATTAATTTATCAGCATTTTTGTTAATTCTGACATAATTTTTGCCTCCTCTTGAAAACTGATATTAAGATAGCGCATGTACATTTAATTAATCTAAGAGGAACGTTTCTTCTGTGCCCTGATACACTGAACTTTTACTCATAACACCTTTGAGAATAACCGATGAGCTGTTCTGTCATTTAGACATTAGAGAGGAGAAGAGTGCTGTTTGGAAGATACCAAGTGCTGCATTAGCACAATAATAAATTGGGCCCTGAGTCACTGACACTAGCATCAAGACTTAACTTTATGCATTCATGCCATACTTTTGGTTCTACACACATGGAGAGATTTGAACTGGGTCAGGATCTGAAGAATCTGATCCTTAACTCTTAACAAAGCACACTGGGAGCTGAGAAATGGAGACTCTTTTTTGCCTTAAGTCACACAAGAACATTTGTGTGAAAACAAACCTGGTTTTCATGGTATAGAACCTCCAGCTTTCTCAGTGCAGGTCAATCAAAAATATTGGGGTTTTTTTAGTAAAAATTAAAATTTGAGTTTTCTTACTCTGCAGAATTAATATATTTTTTAATTTTCTCCAGTCTTCAACTTTATTTTTTAGTATTAGGAGGTAAAGGATGCCATGCGATTACTTAAAACACTGAAATATGATCTCTTGCAGTTTTTTAAAGTCTCCTTGTTTCTAATTATGAATTTATTTTAACACTTCATTTTTATTATCAAATTAGTTTGGAAAATGGCTTCTCATGCATTTTCTAAATCTTTGCAAAAATAACTAAATTTAAAAAAAATCAGTTCCAGGGCTTCAACAAAGATAGCAAACGTGAAAGTGCACAGTAACTGCCAGTTTTTTGCAATCATACTAAAGTGATAAATGCCTTTGCCAGTGTCTTATTCTAAAAGGGCAAGCCAGGTTATGGGGGTTGGATACTTCATAGTCACTGAGCTTTGCATGGTGGCAAAAATACCTGACCTTTGCGTGTAAACACAGCTTCAGTGGAGCATTCTTGTGTATAATAACCTGTCTGGGGACAAACTTGTCCTAGATAGAGGCATTCTTTGCTAGTCTCCGTAATTCATTCTAGTTGTGAAAAAGCTGTACTAACAGATACCAGTTTTTTCCCTATTAGTCCTGTGTTAATCGGGACTCTGCAGCAGCCAGCTCACTGATATGTTGTTGAGGAAGGTAATTTTCAGGTGACATATCAATTATGCTTTCTTCATTTCTTTGCGAGGGAGTGAAAGAAAATGCTTGTTTACAGGTGTATGCAACCATAGGAATTGCCATGGTTGGCAACTGCCAACACCAGATAGGCTTGATGTAGTCTCTGCTCAGTGTTACTGGGAGTATTCCAAGTATCTGTATTTCCAGAGTGGTTCATTCTGCACTACCAGAGAGCGCCATGGAGAACAGAGAGAAAAGGCACAGGCGAAGAAAAGAGGAAGAAGGAACGCAGAAGGTGCTCCCTGCACTTCCCAGTCAAAGCCATAGATTATGGGGCAATCTGGGAGGGATAAGGTTTCTTTAGTTCTCGTGTAGGCCAGTATTTCTCACTAGTAAATTCATTTGCAACTGAGCTCACTTTCAGTTGTGGATATTAGTTCAAATGAGTTCTAGTGACTTGGTGCATTGCTCATTCCTTCTGCTGTATGCAGAGTGGAAAACAGTGCCTTTGTTTGTTCCTCATCCCCTTTAAAAACATTGTGATTCCAAATATCTTACCCACAACCACTGCTTTGAAACAAAGTTGTTATGGTCACTGTCAAAATTTTCCTTACGTCTCAAATGTTTAGCTCTCATTTGTTTAAAACAAATTTAAGACAGTATATACATTATTTTTTTACCTGAAAGATGTGTTTATGCCATATTTGATTTTTTTCTAAGCTTCCTCAAAATGAGAAATCTGCTGAAATGAAACCAAAGTATTAACCACTATAGATACAAAGGGCTCAACATTTTTCTTTCAGCGGTGTCTGAAAATTGCCTGAAATCTAAAGACTTAAGAGAGGCACTAGGGAAGATATTTTGGTATCAGTACATACTTGAGAGCCCATGCAATTGAATTTATTTTGCTGGCTTTGTTGAAAGCAGCTTTCTCAGAACTGAAGATTTTTTAGCAGGCCAAATGAACCTGCTTGGCAGTGTGTTGCAAGAGCACTGAGTAACACAGACATATTCCTGTAAAATTTGATTCAGATACTTACTGCAAGAAAAGTTTTATTTATATATATGTGCATATAATTCCATGTGAGATTCTTGTCTCTTCCTTAATTTCTTCTTATGCCGGGCAAGAGGGGCGTAGTGTGTAACGTAGAAGTTGTAGGTTTAGCTGGGGCCTCGTTTTCTCCCTGAATATGGCACCTTGGAGATTCTGTAGTGAAAGTTGTTGTAACTGGACTGGGATGTATGCTAGGGCATAGAGGGTATGTAAATAATGGAGAGAGCATGTAGGAAATTCCGGGCAGTGCTGCTGTTCATCCAGGCAAGAAATCAGCTCATTGGCTACCTAATTCTGCCTAAAATGTGTTCAGGTTTCTCACTTCCTTTTAGCAGCCCCTTGAAGGGGCTCACGCCTAGGATTTTCTCCCTCTTTCTGGCTTGCCAGATCTGTGCCTTTGCTCTGTAATGACTTTTCTGAGGAAAACTACTATAGTGGGATGGTTTCCAGATGGGTTGTTTTATGGTTGGTTGGACTAAAGCGTTTCTGACTACCCGTGGCTTGGAGAAAGGATTCAGTTGCTTTGAAGACCACTGCAAATCTGGATTGCTCAGTGGGACAGGTCTGACCTCTGCCTATCTCTCCTGGCTTAGGCCATCACTCATGCTGCTTTAAGCAGAAATTACATGAGTTGGGAGAAAATCCGCAAGTTGACATGGGTATCACACACTACCATTTGGTATACTTTCCACTAGCATTTAACAAAATTAATGTGGTTAATATGATTAAGCTACAGCATGGGATGTGTTTTGAATGTGAACAGTGGTCATGCAGGAGTTACATCATATACAGTGGAGAGTATCTAGCGATGCATGAGATTGCTGAGTGCTAAAACTGGGAAGGAGATGGTGCAAAAGTGTAGCTATTTTAAAGCTATATTGATCAGAAACAGAATGACGGTGTATTCAAGCTATCAGAAAGTGCTCTGTCAGCCATGCTGCTTTTTAGGTTTTGATCTCTCTGCACCATCATACTATACCTAGTTGAACTGGTCTGACATGTGACATAAAAAGTAGTGGATCTCCTGGAGCATCCTCATCATCTTCTAAAGAAACTGATATTTCACCTGGGAAGGAAAAAGTTTTTAGATGAAAAATAGGTATGGACTAATTTATCTTAAATTAGTTTAAATGAAAATGTCCATACAGAATGAGCAGATTATTAACTTTGTAATCTCTACACTTAATTTGTATTTAAATTAAATTTAAAATTCATTTGGCCTGTCCACATAAGGGGACACAAGTTATAGGAGGCAAATTAAATTATTTTACATCTTGCATCTGAAGCCTGTTTGAAATGTATTTTAAAATTCATGTGGAAACCAACTTGATTCTAGTGACTTTTCTGACTCTCAGTGTTTGGGGTGGACAGCACATTAAAAGTACAGCTTGAAAGTAGATAATGAAAATATGGGACATAAAAATAAAAGTGGGCTTTGCACATGGATTCAGATTACCACAAATCCATTTATATAACAAAAAAAGAAATTCCAAGAAGAGTATTTAGAGAAGAGTATGAAGAAAACAGGTGTTCTGCAAGAGTCCTGGAAATCTGTGGAACTCATTAATGGCACAGGGAAAGTGGGAAAATGTTGTGACTAGAGAACAGACATATTTGTAGCCAACAGGATTCAGTCTAGCTTTTTACAGTATATCATTCCTACATTTGTTTAAAAAGCAACATTATAGAATTGCTATGTAAGTTTGGAAAGCAGCGTATGTAAGTGAGGTTCTGAATCAGCTTAATTTTCACAGAGGACAGACTTCTCCGTTGTTCTGTGGTAATATGCTGTATTCAACCTAGGATGTTGACAGGAGGTTTGAAATGTTGATTCACTGTACACAGGGAGTTTAGCTACTGTCAGCTCCAGCCAGGCAGGTCACACAGATCAAAGCTACCTGTTCAAAGGTACTGCGGTAGGTAGTTCGTCACAAGGAATAGTAAAGAGGTGCGGTTAGGATGCATCCTGGTTTCCCTGACGTAAGTGAAACTGAAAACTGCATTTGGATTAATTTGGAAACATTATCCTAAATCCTCTTGACTTTCAGCAAGGCTCGGTGTGACTCGTAGATGCAGTGGCCTGATCTCCGACAGCTCCCAGCTGTCCCATCTTGCTTCTCTGGCAGGAGCTGCTACCGCTGTGGCCGGGCTGAGGGAGGGAAAGGTGTGCTCATGCCTCCACCTCTAGCACCAGGACTAGTGTTTTATCTGCTTAAGAGCTGCAAAGCAAACTACAGGGAGGGAAAATAAACTCTCTCTTGGAAGGCTGCTGGGTATGCCATGGGTACTAGGATGAGCAAGTTTTAATTACTGTGGTATTACAGTACTACTGTAATTATTGTAGTATTAAAAAGAGGCAATTTATTATTTTAAGTAAATAAGAACAGCTAACACAAAATGACGTTGGAGTATTTGATGGGGGGGGGAAAGCATCTGATGAGCAAAAAAGTTACTCAAAAGGAGTATTGCACACTCTTATTAAAAAAAATATGTATATGAAATACTTGTCAATAACATGTTTAATGTTAAAGTCCAGACAGGGAGAACTATGTATGAGTGGCATTTTCAAGTCAGCATTTCTGAAGGATCTTTTTGCATTTCTAGGAGCTGTCTGAGTTTTATACATATAATATTCTCATTGCTGATGCATTTCTGCTCAGAGCTGATAATTTTTCTGCATTTGCTGTGGTAAAGTGAAGGGCAAGGAAAACGGCCAGTGCATTAATATTTAAACAGAGAGAGAAATACAAAAGAGCATAAGTAATTTAACATGAATTACTAGGTGAGCTTTACTTTTGTAAATCAAGTACTCAATTTATTAATACTTGATTTAACTTTAAACAAGCAAAACTACTTAACAAAATGGGAAGGTCATTCATCTGAACTCGAATGAATGATATCATTTTTCATAGTGCACCATCAATCACTGCATGGATTTCCTTGGTTGTTGATTACTGGGATAATACACAAACTAAATTTTAAGAGAAGTGAGCACATTGAGTTGTGTCTTTATTAAAAAAGATTATTTATGCTATGGCTCTGTGTTTACCTCTGAAAACATGTATTTTGGGAGGACAGCATGAACATTGCTGGCTTGCACTGCTCTGTGTGCTTACACAAAAAGTGTCATCTTTCCATAAACGAGCTGGGAATTGGGGGGTGTGATGCTACCAAGTTTGTCCAGAGACACCTCTCTCAGATTTGATTGTGACTTCCTGTATTCATTTCTTCCATTACACTTTCAAAAGGAAACTGATTTTACAAGATATGAAAAAAAACCCTCAGGGAAACACCATAGAAATACCATCCAGTCCCATAAAAGCAAGTTCTTTTTTTCTTCCTTTCCCTTCCTCCCTCTCCCCAGCACTCTCCCAGTCATTGAGATAATCAAGCAAATCAAACACAAAGACATGCTTTGTAGCTTTACATTAAGCACGGGTATGAATATTTAGACTGAGGCTAAGCAGAATGGTAAAAATACAGTAATTTATTTGGGAGCATGCCCTGTCCCTTGCCGTGGTTTTTAAACGAAATGAATTAGTATAGCTGCTAGGTTCTTACGATAAAGTAAGACATGTGTGGTGGACAGTATTATTTGGTACAGGTTTTAGTTTGCGATAGCATTTTGTTCTTGCTACCCAAGTGACAAGCCTAGACATCCTTCGTTCCTCCAGCTCTGTCAAAATAAGGCTTCTGGGCCTCTTTTTAAAGAGGGGAGGGAGCATTTTCCCCTCCTCTCCTGTTACACTCTGTGGTTGAAAGGGAGAAGCCCAGGAGGTGACCTGCAGGGACGCAACTGTACTTTGGTCAGTTTATTTTACGTAGGGCAATACCCTCGTTACAGCAGTCCCCTTCTCCCGACACCCCCATTAAAGCAGCCCCTTCCTTCTCCCGCAGGCCGCCAGCCAGGTTCACTGCTGGGCCAGGGCAGCAGGCTGCCTTGGCCTGTGCCGGGGGGGGG
>VYZV01042828.1:0-12222 GCA_013401275.1 Pandion haliaetus | reverse complement strand
GGGGGGGGGGATCGTGTTTCCTTCTGTGGGAGCAACACGGTCAGCTCTGCCCCCACAGAACAAACTCGGGAGCATGAGCTGCAGAGCCACAGATGCCATTTTAGCCTTACCAAGTGCCCTTGAAAATACTGAGCTGGGCAGACATGGCAACTCTGATGGCAGTGGGAAAAGGACTGGGCCTCTAGTACGGTGTAACTTGCTTGACTTGTATTCTTAAATGAAGAAAGTTGATGTTCTCACAGCTGTTCTCTCTGCCCCTTGTTACGGATGTATGCATTCTGCATAGCTGCAGGACACATTTCTATCTCAGTGTTTTCTCTCTGTGGCTGAATTATGGTTGTTGTGAAAATATTTGCATTTAAATCCTTACCATTAGTGTTACATTATTACAGTCAGTTGCATTTAATTTTTGTTTATCCATAAAAATTGTTTGTTTGTTTTTAAGGGAGTAACAGAAATAAATGCTTGTGTATTTAAGCGATACATTTATCACCTTTAAAACGAGACTGTCCTAATGCTTCAAAATGAGGTCTGTCTCACCCAGGGGTAATTTTTAAAATACATATTCTAGTTTGGGATTCACAACTGAAATTAACCTTTTCTGATTTAAACTTGCTAGAGGCGTAAAGCAGATGAGAATTAGGATTAACGGTGCAAACTACATCAAAACACAGAGGGCAATCTAAGGGCAAATCCTCAGATGAAGGACACTATCTTAGTTTCATGTGGTCCTCAGAAGTGTAACAGCTTGTATTAGCCTCAATTCTGCAAGTTTAAAAATAAAAATGGATTGCAATACACAGTGCAGAAAGCACATGTTAAAATATTATAAAATTGCCATTTTAATTTAAAGTGACTTTGCCAGATTAGAGGCTTTCTGTTAGGGATGACAAATTAAGGTCAAGCTTTTCGTTAAGGTAAACAATGACAAGAAAAACAGCAATTTCTTTTCCTCAGACCTGTAAAACAGCATTATAGAGGGAGACGTGGAAGGGTACAAGAGCAAGCTAGATGTCCTGCTCCTTTCTGTGCCTTTGGCATCTCCTCTGATACTAATGTTGAGTTTTTTGTTTCCTTAAAAAAGACTCACAATTGTAATTAATGTAAATTGACACATACCTTGGGAACAAACGGCTAAACTTTGCATTTGTTTTTTTACCCACCTCGTTAAAGTACTTGTAACTATTATCGGGGCTTATGCTTCAGTGACATTTAGGATGTGACAAGGAGATTTGAGTGATGTCAAATAGCAGATTGACCCTAATGAAATGTTAAGCACAGCTTAAATGCATATGTAGAGAGGGTTGAATAAAACAAGAGATGCAAATAATTTGGTAAAAATCCCTCCAGAATAAAAGCAATTGTATTGATTTTGTTTGCCTCAAAAATAGTGTGATAAACGTGATGATTTTTACTTTCCTCACTACACTACAATTTTTAATGAGACGTTATTAAATATTTGAGATATTTAAGTTGAAATGCTTACAAAATAACTTCATTTACCTTTAGTCATCATACCTAAATTTTCAGTTACAGAGAAATAAGAAGAAAAATCCTAAAATTCACTTGTATCACAACTGACGATTTTTTAAAAATCATGACCGTTTCAACCTTTACTTTCATCTTCCTTTAAGTTTACATCCGAATTGGAGCTCTACAAAACCTCCTTCCAAAATACTGCAAACGAATGTCAAAGGGAAAGAAAACAGCTTTTCCTGATTTAACATTTCAACCCTGCGCAGGAGCCTTGACACCAGTGAGTACTCACCGAGGCTGCAATACAAGCCGTTAGCATAATTTTGCTAGAATTACGCTGTATTTACAGACTTCGACACTGGTGGGTGCTAACATTTTATTCCCCTGCGCGAGGAGTGCATCCAGTCAGTTCTAACAGTGCTGTCGGGGCTGCGCAACCTCCGCTTCGGCTCCAGCAAACTCAGGCTTGGGTTTTGTTCCCTTTGGTTTTTAGGCAAAGAGAGAAAAATAGAAGCAAAAACAGTTTTTTACCTTGCGTGCTGCCTGTTGTGGGGCTTGTGTTCAGCTGCGTCTCAGTCGCAGAACACCTGCCGTTCTCTTCTGCCGCTAATTGTGTGACAGGTTCATATCGCAATATGGCATCCAGATCATGGAAAAACTTCATGGTTTTAGTGACATCCCCAGAGTTGTGGGCATATTTAACCGTTCTGTATTCATACTTCAGATTTTTATACTTTGCACGGCACTGTTTCCAATCCCTGCAAACTCCTAACTCCTGCAACCTTTTAGCAATGTAGATAAATATTCCTTTATTCCTCAGGGTGCCGTGGAGTTGCTTTCTGATATTTTTTTCCGACCAGACGCTTAACAAGGCTTTAACCTCCTCCTCAGTCCAATGCTTCCCTGCTCCACTCTCCATGTTGAAAGTGACCTGGAAATGATTCACTATTTCTAGCCAAGATTTTGTTTCCTAGGAAACCAGACGGCTGGTTGTCAGTAAGCTCCGCCGAGATGAAAGGATCTAGTTCTACTGGCTCAAGCTGCCTGAGGGGAGTAACTTGAGAAACTGCCAAATAAGCAGGCTCGGTATTAGAGGCCGGCGAATAAAGCAGCTGGGGGGGGGGCAGCCCCTGGACGTGGCTGGCTTTAACCCTTCTTGGGAAGGAGGGCTTCGGTACGGGTACTGTGGTGTAAGGAGAGAGAAAAAAAAAAAAACCAAAAAACCAAGAGTCGTACTGTCTTGTTCCTGTAAAAAAAAACCCAAACCCCAAACCAACACGATTTTGCCCCCCGCCAAAACCCTGCCTGCCCTTTGCTGGGCGGGCACTGGGGCAGCGCCGGTCTGTCGTGGGGGTCCCAGCTGGGAGCCCTGGGGCTGAGCCTCCCCAACAAGTTGCAGGTGGGCAGCGGTCGATGCGATAGAAACGTGCACAGGCTCATCCTGCTGTACCGTTTGCTTGTCCGTGTGGTATTTGGTTTTGAATTGACAGTCGCACTTACACATTTTTAATGCTAATATTCAGTGGTTAGTAGCGGTGTTTTAATAAAAAGCTTGCATCCTTGAAAATCTGACTGAATTCGTAACATCGCATAAGCTTTGGGGTAATGAAATGGAGCTTCCTTTTCTTTCATTAGTGCTACATGAAAGATGTAGTCAGACGACCTGACAAGGGCCTTTCCTTCTGAATGTTTGCTTCCCTCTTTCTCGCTATTGATTTTGATGATGTTTAAAGGGAGAGTGTCAGTATTTAATGGAAATTGCCTGTAGTACTAACATTGGAATTAAAAGTTGCTGAATGCACTGTATCAACCTTTAAGCTTTACTACCAGGCTTTGTGTTTATAGATGGGACATCTTCCTGAGTTAAAATAAATGCGTTTAAGAATGTCCTCATCTCTGATTTTTCTCTTTAAGATCTGTGTCAATAACAGGTTAAATTCATTCAGGTATGAGTGAGGTTTGTCTGGTTTCGTTTTCTGTAAGCAAATGTCCTTTAAAATTTTGCTTTACATGCAACTGGGGCTAGTGACCAATAAAGGGATTTTAGGAATTGGGAGAAAATTTGTAACGAGCATGGTCAGTTGTAGTTTAAAATCCATTCTGTAGGTTTTTTTGTGCCCAATTTTATTGTTGCTTATACTAAATAACTCCAGTGACTTCAGTTGAGTTAAACCAGTCTAATCACCTTAGCAGCTTCGTCTAATATTCTAAAAATATTCTAAGTGTTTCCTTTTTTAGGAAAAACATTTTTGCTTTTCAGTTATTATTATATATGAGAGTGGAACAGGAGCTTACCAGTCCACCAAAGTCCCTATGAGTGTTACAGGTGTGGTGGGTATACGGCAGCAGGTTTTTCAGAGGTAACGTTCTGCCTTACTCCAGGAGGCCTTTTAAAGGAAGACCAAGCAGCCTGCACTATTACCCCCCCAAAAATCCAGTCTGCAAAGCGTACATTTTCAATGGATAAGAACTGAATTACAAACCTTGGGCGGCTGTGCAGTATTCTGCCCGCACTGCCTGCCCGTGGGCTGGATGTGGGCCTGGGGGACCGAGCCTGGGGACAGGGCTGGGGAGAGCAGGGAGCAGGCTAGGGGAAACTCCGTCATTTCAGCTGATACAGCTCTTCGGCTCAACAAAGCACAACTGACAGCCTGAGGCTGATCTGCTGTAAGAGAAGTATTTCCATTTGCAGTGACGCTGTACACCAGACTTGTTTTGCTTGAGTTCAGAAGCTGTGATGCCTGATACTAGTTTTATGTGCTCAAACACTTTTGAGGGCCCATACACCTTTTAGAGGGGTAAATGCTAGCTCTACTGCTTAAGTGCAAGAATGCAAAAACTTCTGCACAGGTGATCAGTGGAAGAGACAATGTATTCCCTTAAGCAAAAACATCAGTTTCTTAACACCCCTCCCCAAACCAAAGCAGAAATAGAGTAGTGCTGTAAAGCCTACTACTGGAGCCTAGGCTATCACTGCAAAGTGGCTTTTCAGATTAAGCATCTGCTGTTATTTTATGCCCACACTGAAATAGGACTGAGCCAGTGTTTATTAGAGGAAAGATTCCCACTGAATTCAGTGGGCTTAGGCACAAACCTTATGTGACTGTTTCGAAATAAAGCACAACATGGGCAAGAAGCCAGTTTTGATTACAAGCTTGTAAAATAAAACAACAAATAACCTTACATTAAAATTTCATGTTGTAAAGAACAGATGAAAAACCACCAATCCATTGTATGTTAAAGCATTTCATTCTAAGCATTTCAGTGCTTTATGTTCATTATATTTTGTCCATAGGGGCCAGGAGAGTGCTGGAATTGTGACAAGTGATGGAGAGTCATCCCAGGCATTCAAAGTACACAAGGTAAAATGTAAATGAATGTTTTGTAGATGCCTGAGACACATGAAAGTTTGTTTCAGCTAGGAAACGGAATAATGAGAGGGAAAGTAACACATTTTGGTGGACTGCTTTGGTTTTGTCAGTGATAGTTATCTAATTCTGTTATTTGTGCAGTTTATGTCTTAAAGTGCACGTTTAAAACAAATATGCCAATGTTGCCCTGCTGGGTGTATCCACACATACAGTGGCAGACACACAGAAGTATCCAGATCAGGCTATTGGTGTCACAAAAACTACTTACCAAAGTCAGCCCGCACCTAAGGTGTTAACTCTGGAGTACCGGTGCAACTTGAGATCAAGAGAAAAGAAATACAGTTACAGGCTATGCACAAGCAAATGGATGACTAATTATTGCATTAGTGAGACTCGAGGAAGTGGCAGATACTTTACCCATAGGTAAAAATAAACAGAATAAAAGATTGAATGGAGGCCTGAGAAGGTCATGCAGTCTTTCTCAAGCTGAGAGAATCCTGGGAGATGTTAAAAGACATAAAATGGCCGTAGCCTCGAATGTATTATGCCAGGAGAATACCTGCACGCTCTGGGGATAGTTCTGCTCATTCTGTATTGAATAGTGATCAGGAAAAAAATAATCACCAGCCTATTCCATCCTGGAAGAGCAGAGAAATGAAGAAGAGCAGGAAGGAAGGAATTAAGGAAGAGCAGAAAATAAAACTACATCAGCAAAATAACCATGGGGCAATTCTTGATGTGTGTTCTCTGACCGCAATCAGAAAGCAGTTTGTCTTCATGTTCAGAGGTCTCTGAGGAAGATTAATTAAGCTGTTCAAATGAGTCCAAGAGCAAGAACTGCTTTGCTGCAGCAGCATGTGTATCTATGCATGACTGCTCAATGCCTCATGCAAAATCTCGTCTCATCAAGCATCATGTTTGTCGCTTCTTCAGGCATTTCCCCCTCCTGTCAGATTCACACACACACACACACACACACACACACACACACACACACTTAAATGCAGATTTTCTCAACTTCAGCACCATGTTATCTGTTCTTAATTCCTGCTCCTGCTTGGGTTTCAGCTTTCCTTAAAATTCACAGGAATTCCAGCTTCCTTTAAAGTGGGCTGCTGTATATATCCCATAGTAAAAAGAGTTTCTCGGAATGAACTTCCAAGAGCTGATGTAATAATTTGCAGTGTTTCCAGGTTACTGAGCTGCAATACTTAGCTGTCATGCTAAGAATTTAATTGGCCATCTCATCACACTACCTTTGATATTTTGAGAGTTGCAGAGCATGTGATGGTTTCTTTTATCCTTGAAATACATTTCTCCGCTACAGCATTTTTAAAATCTGTAATAACTACAGTGTAATAAAGAGCCTGTGGAGTACAATTTAAATGTCTTGTTTAATCTTGGAAGTGGTGCTAATGTGACAAACATTTGAGTCTGTTACACTTGTGAAAATATATTTAGGACTCTGACTGGTAAACTAGTCCGTAAAAATGTCAGCAGCTAAGACGCTACTGATTCCATTTGTCCTCCAAACTCCCGTTGACTCTTCTTCATAGCAGAGACAACGGGATGGAAAAGGTGCCACTTCTCACTGCATTGATTTACTACCCAATGCTTCTGTGCAAACTCACCTTTGTCAACAGTTTAAGACAATACATATATTAGAGTACGAACTGGAACACCTAAGGCATGGGTATATGTCCCCTTCTGATTGTTGCCAGCCTTTGACCACGGATTAATAGCCCTTGACAAAGGCTATTAATCCTTTGTTTTAAACTCTTTCAGAAAGACTCGTCCAGATTGGTCTGTCCAGATTGGTCTGTCAGAGCCTTTCAGCTAGATTTGTATAACAAAACATTACTGTTGTAGCTCTAATACCTCAGGATGTGGAAAAACTTAAATCTCTTGTATAGACATAGCGATACCAGCAGCAGAAAGACTTTGATTGTTTCACACTTGGATATGCAGATATTAAAGTAGCTATTCATCAGACCCATGTTCTCGCATGTACCAGGCCTTGTATAATACAGACATAAGATAGTCTTCATTAGGAACTTTTTATACTGGTGTAATTCACATTTGCCATCCTGTACCAGCACAATCTAAATTAGAAGAATATTTCAAACTGCAATTAAAATACTAGGTACTTGTGTAACCAAATCTGGTTTAAAACAACATTGCTTGTTTAAGCTATTGCAATGCTTAACGTGGCTACATCCATTAATACTGGACCTGTGAACTGCCCAATCTCCTCTTAGGATAAAGGTGGCCTAAGTAAAAGAAGAGTGCATGGTTGCATTTCTGTACATATATGAGCACATGACATAGACTCTAGACTACCTTTATGTCATCAGTGAGACAACAGATGATAATTGATCTGGCATGAAGTTTGCTAAACAATTAAAGCAGACTTATACCAGTTTGACAGTTTGAGGTAGTAACTTTTTAACATAAGTATCCCAAAACCTCATGTGCAAGCACAGCCTCTTGGTGTTCTGACTCTACAGCAGTCACAGCAGAAAATACCCTAAAGCTGAGCTTTCTTTAAGCTCTTTTAGTTGAGCTCTGAAAACACTTCACCCAATTTCTGTCCTTCCTGTCTCATCCCACTCTCTTGTACCTACAGCACAGGTTATGAACCACTCACAGCTTCAGACCTCTCCTGTGTATCCTTCAAGGTCCTAGAGGAGTGTTATCATGTGTGCTATCATGTATATCACAATTACCACGTGTGATAGGGAAACAGAGCAGAGAAGGATGTAAATATTTTCCCCATGCAGCAGCAGAAGCAGGAGTTTGTAGGAGGGCCTGGAATACAGTCTTAATTTCTACTCTCTGTGCAGTTTTTTCTGACTATTCTTGCTGCTCAATTGTCTCCACATAGTACCTGTTGCCAAAAGAAGCCCCTGACGGCTGACTAAAAAGTTTTGATGCATTGCTGCTTCAGATAGAAGGCAACCTGGCTATATGAAAAGTTTGTTTTAAGTAAACAATAAAACCTCTTGAAAAAAGCTTTGCTTCTGACATTGGCAAGAATGACAGTGAAATCTAATAAATATTAACATGGACCCAGTATAAAAGTAAATCCAATATACTGCTAACTTGTAAAAGGTATTTTCTAGATAGAATTTCCTTCTCACAACGTTTTTCTTCTTTGCCTTTCTTCTGGCAGTCTTTTTTCTGGTGTTTTTAAACAACACAACAGTTCAGTAGTGTTTTTCAGAAGATAATTTTTAGTCAGGGAATAGATTGTTCCATGAAAATCCTCAGCACAGAAATGTATATTGCTTTATTTAAAAACAGGAGTAAAGGGATCTGATATATCACTGTGACACCTACTCAGATTCCTTCTTTCCCATGTCTTTCAGGTACCTGCCCTTCTCTTAAAGTTGCTTGCATTAATGCTGTACCAAAAACAAACACAAGGAGAAATGAGGAAGTTGCCAGGAAAACAAAACCGAACTGAACTTTTTTTTCTCTTTCTCCCAAAGGGAATGGGTCTTATAAATCACGTCTTCAGTGCAGACAGCCTGAAGAAGCTGTACGTTTCAAACCTCGGTATTGGGCACACAAGGTACTCCACCTCGGGAATTTCTGAGCTGCAGAACTGCCAGCCTTTTGTCGTAGAGACTCTTCATGGGAAGATCGCTGTGGCACACAATGGGGAGCTAACAAATGCCGTACGACTCAGGAGGAAGGTTAGTATCTCCTTTGGGAGGCTCTGGCATCGTTTCTGAGTATGAGGCAGCAATGAGCAATAAGTTTGCTATGGCTTTTGCTTAATACTAAACTGCTTGGTGTAGCAAAAAAGCCCCCAAATCAAAATGGATCATTTTGGGGAGAGAAAATCCTGGGGAGGGGAGGCATTTGTAACTGTCACAGGGGATAATTCACCAGTCCTCTAGAATGGAAAGCTGCTGCCTGAGCATTCACACAGCAATCAGGGAGTCACCCAGACACCACCTGAGACCTGAACTGCTCGTAGCAAAGTCCCTTCGCAGTGGGCGGGTGCCCCTTCTGCTCACACACACTCACCCTCACCCTCACCCTCGGGCTCTGCTTCTTCCCTCAGGCTCGGCCCTAGGTGCCCTGAAGCAGAATCCCTAATCAAGGCCTTCAACATAAAAAGCGTAATTTATTCTACCTATGGTGCACAAATTTAGACAGTTCGAGCTGGGTGCCTCTGAAGAGGGACCCCAAACACTAAAATCCCTGGACAATTATATCCTTACAATCTAAGTTCCTGCCCCTCACACCGTAGTGTGGTCCAACAGTAATATTTGGGTCTGGGGTCATCTTCTCTCTCATTGGGGCCTCTTTCTCATCTCCAGGCGGGTTCTTTCTCTTTCCTGTTTTTTAGGCTAGTTGTTACTGTCTCCTTTTCCTGGCTCAAACTGGCTCTGGGGCTTTGCGAACCTTCTTTCTCCTCCCATCAGAGAAGAGGTCAGCGTTAAGCAGAAGCATTAAACAAGCTACAAGTTCTGCTTCATCATGAACAACTACTTTTAAGCAGCTAAACAAAGTCCTTAAAGCCCTCCAAAACATATTAACAGCCTCTATAATTTATATACATTCCTGTGCTATGATAGCCTCACAATCTTATCCCATTATTGCCATGTGCTCTTCACGTCTTGTTCAGGTGTGGTCCGCATGCTCATGTAGCTCAGCTTTGCCACCTTCCACAACAGATGGTCACATTCCTATTGATCAAGTGAGAAAACTAACTCGGCCGTAACAAAAGATAACTTGGCTTGAAGCTCTGCTCCTTTGTGGTGGGTGATAGAAGGAGCAAATCATATGCTTAGAGTTAGGAGAGGCATAATGAGGTGAGCTAATTGTAATATGAAATGTCTGGAATGTTGTCTTTATTTGTATTTCTGGCTTGCAGAATTAATCATGAGCACTGTCAGGACATAAACCAACAAATGCCAGATTTTGTAGTGTGTTTGGCTAGAAGGGTATGTGTTAAAGAACCAAATTAAATTTCAGCAGATGTTTCATTGTGAAATCTCTTCTATGGTATGTTCCGTCTAAAAGCAAGAGTATATACTCTTGCATTGAAGCGAGGCAAGTGGATGACATGCCCAAGGAAACCTAGCCCGTTTTTAATCAGAGCCACAAGTGTATGAATGGATGGGAGAAAAGATAAGTGGTGAGGAAATGTAGATGGAAAGTGGAGAATCAGAGTTACATGAGATGTAAAATTATTTCTAAAGATAAAAGTTAGGAACTGTAATGCATACAGCATTGAATGGGTTGTAATAGTTGGCTAGATACTCTGCAGATTCTTTTGTTCCCTTACAAGCATAAATAAGCCAAGACAGAACAATTTGACTGACCGGGTCTAACAAACTTTAAGTTGTGGGATTTCGGTTTTTTAATCCCACTCTGCTTTCCTTCACACCTCTTTTTTTCTGTTCTTGCTTTGTGCCCAAACCACCATTCTGCCTTGATATCTCTTTGTATCTACTATAGGTAATTCATATTTTTACTTATATATTTTACCTGTCTTCCCAGAGCAAGCAGAATCACAAAGCTGATTAAATGGCCCAGATATGAATTTATGCCCTGAATATTGGTGGTATTAATTTTGGTTGCATGTGGAGCAAAGAAATGAGATGCAAAGGGAGAAATGTAGTACCAGGCATAGATGATGGTAGCAGCTCTTTTTATGTGTTTGGTTTGTTGGAATAAATTTGACATTCTTACGATCTGATCACCTGAAGGACTGATATGTTTTAAAACATTTGTTCATTGCACAAAGGTGGTGTTAGATTAAAATCTGAGCAGCGTTATGTGGGATTTTTTTTTAATGTTGGTAACACTTTTGGTTTGTGTCTTAAAAGCTTATGCGGCATGGCGTAGGACTGTCGACCAGTTCTGACAGTGAACTGATCACCCAGCTGCTGGCTTTCACACCTCCTCTAGAAAATGACGATACAGCCGACTGGGTAGCAAGGTAAGGAGGATGGGTTTCAGAATCAAGAACAGCAATCTAATCTCAGCATGATATGCAGCTGTAAATGCACACAGCTGTTTGTGTGACACACGATTATGTTCACCTATGTCTCATTTCAGAATAAAAAATTTAATGAATGAAACTCCAACTTCTTATTCATTGCTAATTATGCATAAAGACATAATCTATGCAGTACGTGATCCATATGGGAATCGCCCACTCTGCATTGGTCGTCTTATTCCAGTAGGGGACATGAATGGAAAAGGTAAACCATACATATATATTCATATACATATACACATATATATATGCATATATATAGTTTGTGCCTGAAATCACTGATATAAGTAATTAAAGCTACACTTACTGAGGTGTAAGTAGGAATATGTGATGCAAAAGTCAGTTTTGAAAATGAAAAACAAAAAAAAAAATGTTGGTAAGGAAAAAATAATTTGCAGGAAGTCTGCAAACATCTTTTCTGTTCCCAGCAAAAGGGAATCCTAGTCGCCTGATGACAGTGTCAGAATTAGGCAGCCCAACTGTAGTAGAGTATTTGTGAAAATTTAATTAACATCTCATCACCTAAACAGGAAAGCAGGGATGAACAGAATCACAGAAGGGTTGAGGTTGGAGGGGACCTCTGGAGGTCATCTGGTCCAAATCCCCTGCTCAAGCAGGGCCAGCTAGAGCCAGTTGTTCAGGACTATGTCCAGTCCAGAAACAAGTCTGGTTTATTCCTTTCACCTGTAGTAAGGTGGCCGAAAAGTACTGGATTACTGGCAATGTATTTCTAAATTCCAAGCACTCCCAGTCACACGTAGTATAGTAATGGAACATTATACAGTCAATTTATGGGAAAAATTCTCTGTGTTCCTGCTTAGCCTGTATTTTCCATGAAGTGAGATTAAAATCTGTTCATTCGTATAAAAATAAAATAATTCAAAGGCAAAGTAGTAAATGCTTCCATATCTTCACAAGACTTGGTAATTTTAACCACAAGAAAAATTAACAAGATTTTTTTAAAGCATACAAACATTCCTACCCTATATTACACAAGTCACTCCTTCCTGTGCCCATCTCTGAAAACTCTCCTTACTGGAGTTCAATCCAGCATCCATTGTAATCAAAAGGATCTATCTATCAACACATTTAGCATAGGATAAGTAAGGAGTTTCTTGTGTGAACAAAAATAATCATGTATATCTAAAGTCACTGTACTAGAATTGGAGAAGTTTGAAAGAGTGCTGAGATAACAAAGGTAGTTATCTGAATTGTCTGTCTTCATGAACTGTTACTTCCACTTCTGCCTAGAACATGTTTATGATGTTTAAGTTTGTTGGGTTTTTTTAAATAATACTACATAAACTTTGGAATGTTATACATTTCAGTTGAAATTACAACAGTCTTTAATTGTGC
>VYZV01042827.1:9104-24600 GCA_013401275.1 Pandion haliaetus | reverse complement strand
CACCAGTAGAAATAACAACATGGGATAATATTCATTTTTACCATAATTCAGTACAAAAAAAAAAAACCCAAACAACTTACTCTGTCCTGCACATTACTACATCAAGCTGTATTTTCCCCTTGACCTTTACTAGAACCTCATACAGACATCAGCAAGATCCATACTCCAACACACAGACCACAGGTATCACTGATAAACATGAAATGAGACTCCCCTCAAGCAAGTTTGGCATCACCTGTTCTAGAGTAACTTTGAATTCCTTCTATAACTGCAGTGTCAGTTCTCTGGGCTAAAACGTCTCTTTCTGATCTTACCAAGCATGACAAGCAGCACAATGGCTCAAAACCCAATAAGCAACTGATTCAGTAATCAATTTCCTCCGAGCTTAACAAAGGTTTTCAGTTCCAGCATTTTGTGAAAATATCTTTAAGACACCAAGTAAAGGGGAGACCCTATTAATAGCCACACTAAGAATTAAGCACAAGATCAGCCTTATTAGAAACTCAACCCTGAGACATTAATCCACAGGAATCTAGTCCTCATCTACTCATGGATCTATGTACCAGCACATATTGCCTGACTGTAATCACTCTTAGTCACAACACATTTAATTTTAATGATCACAGCAAATGGCTGATGGTCTGTATCTGTCATACATTACCTCAACTACAAAGTCATAGTAAATGTTGTTTTGGCAATTTAGATTCTTCAGAACTCCATTCACAGTTTCACAGGAAGAAAATTGTCTTTTCCTCCCAAACTGAGCAGAAAAGCATATGTTAGATTTACTCTGTATGTGGAATACTGCACAGAAGTATCCCATAAGAGCTAGAAAACTAACCTTACATTATGCAATTCCTATAGCTTGTCTGCAAGTCAAACAGCTCCAAGTGAAAGACTAGGCTTAACTCTTAATTCCACCATGTCACATTTCTTTCTAGAAGCTAAGAGCCCCAAAATAACAACATCACTCACATTATCAGTTTCACATCAGTGAAAGAGGGCTTTTTAAGGATACCTGAGTAGACAGAGAAATTAAGAACAATGAGACATGTAAGAACATTCAAATGTTAGAAAGTGTTTTAACTCATTTCCTGATGAAACGGCGTAAGCCAGCTTAATTCAAAAGGTTAGTTATTGCATCTCAGCTGATGGGAACTAAATTCTTAAAAATTTCTTAGACTCTTTTGAGAGTGGGCCTCTGACCATGGCCCTAAACGTACCTCTAGTTAGACAAGCATGGAAACTTGTAATGTCAGAAAAAGAGATACACACTGATAGAAATTAACGAAAAACAGCAGTTGACTTATCTGCAGAAAACATCGTTCTGAGAAGCATCTCAAACATAAGAGCCCCAACTACTGAAAAGCTATGACACTGGAGAAAACAAAAGGGAAATGAAGATTTACAGCAGAAAAGATTAATGGGTTTGTTTTCAGCTGTCCAAAAATAAGCTCATTAAGATACTTACTGGCCAAAGCACTGAAGAAAGGCTAGTAAACAAGGTAGACAGAAAAGAAAACGCTAGACACAGGAGGACATTTTGTCTGAAGAAAACTTTCTATTTATGGTTAAGTAGCATTCCTTTTTGTTCTCATGAGCAACCTAAGAGGAACTGTAAGTACTTTTAAGTTGAAGAAGTTTTGTTTCATACAAAGCAACATCCTCATTTTTAAAGGAATTACAGAAGCTTCATTTTAGATATTTAAAAAAATCATAAAGTACAAATTTGTACAAATATTCTCTATGTACATTTGCCTATTAATTTAAACTAAAAAAGCCTATTATCACTTTTTCCAAAAACCTACACTGATTTCAGTACATGAGCATACAATCTACTTGACAGTGAGAATCATTTGTCTTTTACTTGTTTTTAGTCTACCCAAACAGATTATAACCTTTCTTGCACTGAGGAAAAACATCCATACTCAGTATTTTCCTTCCCTGTAGAAAACAGGGCATTTCAGTTACAGTGAGGACTCTCTTGTTAAGAGATCTGCAGGATAAAGCAAACATGAAGTACAGCTGGCAGTCTCAACAAGTTCTCCAGCTCAAGTAAACAAAAGATAAACTCAGTATATACAAACTGGTTACTTTTCAGGTGTTTTTATTTGTTTAGCTCCATGAGGACTATTCTATCACTAGGTAACTTAGTGCTTGCCCTGGTTTTGGCTGGGATAGAGTTAATTTTCTTTCTAGTAGCTGGTATAGTGTTATGTATTAGATTTAGTATGAGAATAATATTGAAAACACATCAATGTTTTTAGTATAAGCACTATTTAGCAATAACCAAGTCAAGGATTTTTCAGCTTCTCAAGCCCAGCCAGCAAGAAGGCTGGAGGGGCACAAGAAGTTGGGAGGGGCCACAGCCAGGACTGCTGACCCAAACTGGCAAAAGGAATATTCCATACCATGTGTCATCATGCCCAGTGTATAAACTGGGGGGAGTTGGGGGCAGGGGGGGGAAGGTGTGCAGATCGCTGCTCAGGAACTAACTGGACATCAGTTGGTGAGTGGCAAGTAATTGCATTGTACATCACTTGTTTTGTATATTCCAATTATTTTATTATTATTGTCACATTATTATTATTTTCTTCCTTTGTGTCCTATTAAACTGTCTTTATCTAACCCATGAGTTTTTCTTTCTTTTTTTTCGTTTTTCTCCCCCATCCCACTGGGTGGGGGATAGTGAGCAAGCAGCTGGGTGGTGCTTAGTTGCTGGCTGGGGTTAAACCACGACAGTGCTAAAGGCATGTTTGAAGCCTTATAGTTAAGACTGAGCATGACAAAAAAATTCGATAGCCATTCCAGAAACAGACATGACACCTGAAAGGCCCATCCTTCAGTGCTTCTAATTGAGCCAGGAGAAGCTTCCAAAGAGCCAGGAAGGTGATCCAATACGGTGACATTTCACCATCACGCTTTCAGGCCCCAGTACTACATTTTACTGCCAACCCATGTTCCCAGCACTCTCGGCACCACGACACGGAGAACGGTTCCTTCACACCTTTCACAGCAAGCAAGCTCAACTAACGCCCTCTGCAAATTCTCCTCCGGCCGTGCACGTATCGAACTTTACTAACACCTGACCTCACCTCTGAGGGCCTGTGGGCCTCCTGGATCTTTTGCCCCGGACAGGATCGTGAAAGCCCCGGGGGCAACGGGACAACCCCACAGCGGCGCCGGGCACGCCGACGGCCGGGCCTCAGCCAGGCCCGCGGGCTGCCGCCGCGGTTCCTCAGTAACCCNTCCAGCCTACCTCGGCGCCCGCCCTCCCGCGGCGCTCCGCCAGCCCCGAGCGGCAGCGCAGCCCCTTCCCGCACACCGCTCCGCTCGCAGCCCCTTCCCGCGCAGCGGCCGCGGGAGGACGCCCCACCTCCCCGAGGCGAAGCCGACCCCTTCCCCGCGCACGCCCAACGAGCCCACACGCCTCCTCACCTCGCCGCTATGGCAACTTGAACTAGCCGCCCTGCCGCCAGCTGCCAGGGCCGCCTTCCGGGCGCCAGCCCCACCCCCCGCGCAAGGCTCTCTGGGACAGATAGTCCACGGGCGGCACACCCGCCGTGGGAGAAAAAGCGTGGAGGACCGCAACTCCCAAGAGACTTTGCGGCGGAGACGGCGAGCGAGCAGAGGCGCGCGCGCCCGCAGGAGTGGTAACGGAAGGCCAGGCCCCGCCCTGCGGGGCAGCCGTTGGTCTTACGGCGGCCGGGGGAAGTGGGTCACGTACGCTGGCGTTTATAAGAGTTTTTGAAAGGTAAACGTTTACAGAATACACATTGGCGTTTACGAACGCTACAGCTAAATAAAGAGCAGAAGCTGTTGCCGTGGCAAAGCAGGTGTGTATATTCTGCTTATGAGGAGAGTGGGCACTTGGCTGATCCGCTGGGAACAGGAGTGCGTGAGCCGTTTAGAACGGTTGTTTCTAACAAGGGAGACATCTCCATTCCTATCTCTTGACGACATGAATGATCACAGGAGACATCGCCTGGGCCTCTGAAACTTGGGCAGAACTTGAAATAGTCCCAAAATCACTGGAACATTTGGCTGCAGATCACCCGTAGGTGAGCACTCAAGCCCAAGGTAAACACAGTGGGTCGGTTTTTTTAATACGGATATGTTTGTATTGCTTCCGGAATCCATTCCAGGGAGTGACAGTTGGCCGTTGAGCACAGTAACAAAGCACGGCTGACAATCCGTACTGCCTACCTTTGTTCCTATCCCGCAGGACTGTTTACTCACCCACAAGTCTAATGCAGCAAGCATGCTTGCATGCCATATGATTACAACACACTTCAGGAGTGACCAAGGCCCCCCACGCTGGCAGCATCCACCAACAGCCCAGGAAATGGCTGCTGCTTCTGCTGTGTCTTTTATTGGTGGTCATGCTCAAGAGGCATTATCCTCATCTGAGCTGAAGGCAGGTGAGACACAGAACAGGAATGTAATGATATAATTTACCTCACTGTGAGCTGAAGCATTAGTGAATAATTAGCGAAGAAGTAAGGCTTCTCTGGCTTCCAATGCATGACCATTGCTCTGGCCTTTCCTCTGCAAACTGCAGCATGGTCGGGTTGTGCTGGCAGGTCTAAATGCAGGGTCAGGGCTTCTGCTCAGTCTCATTTCATAAGGCTGCTTATGGTGATCTCTGGGAGACAGACCCTGAATCCTTCTGAGCTCTCTGAGGGATTTCCTCTTCTCCCAGCTCTGCACCTGGCAGCAGACTTGCTCTTCCATAGACTCCCAGAATTCATCCATGAGCAAGTTTCTTTTCCTGCCCTAGCAGCTTCTCTCAGGCCATCTCAGAGGGGATGAAGTGGTAAGGAGTGTGTCCTGGATGTGGCTGGTGCATGTATAAGAAGTGTATTTGCATCTATGCTGAGTGTGAGCACATCTGGCTTTCTATCAACACAATGTTCCAGTGGAAGCTGATGCCAACACCTGAGACTGACAAACCAGGCACAACCACCAGTCCTAAAGATCATGCTAACCATGCATATATCAGTTGTGAAAATAGCTAAACAGCAAACAGCACTTGCTATCTATGTGTATATTGGTCTAATGTTGTAAGAGAAGGAAGCAGATGCTTCCAGTTCTTCAGACAGCTGTTTTTGCACACAGTTACATTGTCAGCTGCAGCATTACCACTAACATTGTAACTCTTTTGCATATGCATACGAAATAAGGCTTATGCCACTGACTAAGACATAGTTTTCCCATCCTCATCAAGCTGAGGCTTGCTTGGTGTAAAAAATTAAATACTAAATACTGTCACAGAAAACATATAAGCAGGCATGTATGCCGAGACTCCTGGACTGTATGTATCTTTGCTGAAAAAGATCCAAACTGTCAAGATCCCACCATTCCCAACAGGGAAGAAACCAGCAGGCCAGTGATGTTTTCAGACTCAGCTGATTCAGTGAACACCAGTGTAAGGTAACAAACTGCTTGAAGCTCACTGTGTTTTTTGCATGACATATTTAGTGCAAACTTTGGTGTCCTCTATTCCCTTCAAAATTCAAGGAATGAGAGAGGGAACAGCTGAGTGTGACAGGGTTGTTGATGAGGGTTGTTAATTTACCTGTGTGATGAACTGTCAGCTCAGTAAAGTCTGTTCCTGGTACCTGTGCATGTTGATTTCCAGACTAGATGGATGCATTAGGGGTTTTTTGCTGCACCTTTCCTTAGACTAGGGAGAATGCTAAGATTTGCATGCATGTATTTGTCACCATGTCCAGATAGGAACATAAAAAATGCCCTGCTGGTCCATTTGGCCCAGCATACTGTATTCAACAATGACAGCAGGTGTTGCTGTTTAGGGACAGCACATGAAACTGGCTACTTTTTGTGAGCCAACCTTCTCTGTAGTTTCCCCCAGCATCTGCATTTATCATGTCAGAGGATATTTGTAAGAGGACTATTTCCTTTGGTGTCTGTTTACAGGCCTCTAGCCCCTAAATTTGTATAATCCTCTCTGCCTCCTCAACCTCCCGGCAATGATTTCTGGAAGTTTACTTCTGGATGTGTGAAACTGCTTTCTTTCTACTCTATGGCTGCATGATTTAAGGGCCTTTGCTGAAGGCTGTGCTAAAGGCTGAATGAAAACCTAAGTAAACTGTACCTCAAGTTCTGTTGACAGCTTCAAAAGACTTCCAAAATATATAAGGAGTATCTGTCTGTCAAAAAAGCTGTTTTGACTCTTCCTCCAAAGATCTTATTTATACATGCATCCATTAATTTTATTCTTTATTATAGTTTCTACTAATGTACCCACTACAGTTGTCAGAGCTGAAACTGTATGCTTTGATTCTGGATTCTGTCATTGTGTGTTCTGGATTCTGTAGTCCATATTCTCTGAATCTGAAATTCCTTTATTTTCCTTAGAATCTCTGTTAAATATTAGCATAATATTAATTTGTCCTCTGGTACAAAAAGGGTGTTAATTGAGAAGTACACCACAGTCACTAGTTCTGCTATTCCAATCACCAAGTAAATAAGATTTTGACTGGTTATTTTTCTCAAGTTGAGTTTATCTGTCCACAAAAAAAATCAGTCTGAGAATCTCTCCAAGCTCTTCTACAGTAAGCATAGAAAGAAAGTATCATTCAGTTTTTGGGTTATGGCTTTATCTCCTCTACATGCTGCTTTTATATGCTAATTCATTTACCAGTCTTACAGACTCTGGCAGCATTCTTTGTTTTATTGCATTTGAAAAGCAATTATTAGTTTTTGTTTTTCACAAGTTGCTCCTCAACTGCTTTTAAGCTTGTTTTACTGTATTTTACATTTAGCCTGCTAGCATTTGAAAGAAAACTTTGTGCTCTACCCTAAAACATTACATTAACTTATTGAAGGAGGATTTCTTGCTTTTAATAACTGACCTTATCCTAGTGTTAACAATGCTGGCTTTCTTATGCCCTTCCCGAAGCCTTATTTACTAGGTATGCACTTGCAGTTTGGTGTCCTTAAAGATTCACCATGAGGCATGCAAGGTAACTCCTTTGCCTGCCCCTTTTAGCATTTTTAACAAATATCCTCATATTTCTGTAATTATCTTTTTTTGAAGCTGAACAGTACTGTGATGAATTTTTTTTTGTTTACTTTTATCACAAGGCTGTTAAATGGGAGTGCATAGAATTGCTACAGAACACCTCTTCAGTTTGGAATGAGTATGCATGAGAAATCTAATGATTCAACTATGCATAATAAACTACTATACTAGACATACTTCTAAAGAAGTTGTTTAAATTTACAAGCACAGAACACTTTCATATTATTATATGAAATCAGAAATATATATGCCAGCATTCTGTTAGCTAAAGTGCTGTGTTGAGACAATCACTTGACAGTGCTTACATTTAGAGAGGCCAGCATGGTCTTACTACTCAAGGCTACTGCTCCTTGATTAGTGCTATTATGCCCCTTGACTCATAAACTAAAGGAAGATCATTTTTTTTTTAAAAAGGAAAGATTATTATGAGCCATTACACTACTATTTATATAAATATATGTATAGGGGGTCTGAGGACACAGACCTTAAGAGTGGAAAATCCAGGACTATAACTTTTTTTTTAATAATTTCTTTTTGGGGGGCTTACACTGAAATTTTTAAAATCTTGGGTTTGTCACTAGTGGTGTCTTTTCATGCTACTCTACTTGTCATCCATGACAATTCATTATTCTTGTGGCTTTCAGGAGATTGTTTAGATACTTCTTTCAGAAAGCTATCAAAAACAAAAGATAAGACAACCCTAAATAAATAACTGGCTTAAAGATTCATCTTTTACTGAGCTCAGAAAATGAGTTATTTTATGAACAGGTATCATAGACGCACAAGAAGGAGAAGCACTGTGGGCTAGATGAATTGTCACCTAAGTCAGTGAGCTTAAAAACCAGTTTTGATTTATGATTGTTGTAATAAACAGTCAAGCTCCTCTATTAAGCATGCTGGTCTCCATATCAAAGCAGGTATGTGCCATGACCCAAGTCAAAGAAAAGTGCAAGGTCCATCTGAAGTCTGAATTATGAGGGCAGATAAGTTTTTGATGCATGTTATTTCTCAGCCTAGTTGTCTATGCAAGAGATGCAGGCAGAGCAGAATGAAATCAGACAAAGATGACTAGAAAGCTGACTTTAGGTGAAGAGGCACAGGCAATATAAGCCTGAGGAAAAAAAAAAAACTTTTTTAGCATAAATGCAGACAGGAAGAAAAGGTCCTGTAATTACAAATATAGAAGCTATCTTCTATTCTGTGCCCCAGTCTGGCAAGGGATGTTAATGGCAATAAGAAGGACTTCTTTAAGTACATAAGTAGCAAAAGGAAGACTGGGGAAAATGTGGGCCCACTGCTTAATGGGAGCAGGGGCTGTGGTGACAGAGGACATGCAAAAGGCTGAGGTACTGAATGGCTTCTTTGCCTCAGTCTTTGCTTTCAAGAGTGGCCTTTAGGAATCCAAGGCCTCAGAGAGCAGGGGGAGAGTCTAGAACAAGAAAACCCTGGGAGAATGTCTAAAGAAAGGAAGACTTACCCTTGGTGGAAGAAGATCAGTTTAGAGAATACTTAAACTGAACATAAGTAAGTCCATGTGCCCTGGTGGTATGCACCCACACATGCTGAGGGAGCTACTAACTTGCTGAGGGCCACTAAGATGATTAAGGGACTGGTGCGCCTCTCCTGTGAGGAAAAGCTGAGACAGCTGGGGCTGTCTAGCCTGGAGAAGAGAAGGCTTGGGGGATCTCATCAATGTGTATAAATACCTGAAGGGAGGGTGTAAAAAAGATGGTGTCCAGTGACAGGACAAGAGGCAATGGGCACAAACTGAACAGGAACTTTTGGCTGAACATCAGGAAACATTTTTTCATTGTGATGGTGACCAAGCACTGGCATAGATTGCACAAAGAGGTTGTGGAACCTCCATCCTTGGAAATAGTCAAAAGCCGTCTGGACACAGTCCTGAGAAACTGGCTATAGGTGACCCTGCTTGATCAGGGGCTTGGGCCAGATGACCTCCAGGGGTCCCTTCCAATCTCAATGATTCTGTGGCTCTGTGATTCTGTGATCCTTTCTGGATACAAACATACCTGCCTGAAAACAGTCTTCATAGTTCTTACCTTAACGAACTGCTTAAGTCCAAGAGAGAGTTTCATCCTACTGTTCTCTCTGAGCACTTAGAATTGACAACCTCAGGCTTTACAAGGCTTTACACAGCAGTAGATCCTATTCAGTCTTCAGCCAACTATTTCAATTTTCACAGCTTTTCCATGTTTTTTTCATGAAATAAAGCAAAAGGAGAAGCACAAGAGTTCCTTAAGATCCCAAAACCATAAAGCCATAACAACCTGTCCTTGAAGTCGAAAATAAATTGGTTATATAGGCATGAATCTTCAAGAACCTAGAATAACATTCTTTCAGGTAGCTGTTCAAACACTTGGTCTGATGAGTGGTGCTGTGTCAAAGCAGCGTGTCTAATGTAATTTTTTCTGACAGACCAGAAATTATTTCAGATACTGAAGTAGAAACAGGGAGGAAATGGCATATCTTACAAGTGTCTAGAATGGCTGAACATGTTGATTAATCAGAAAAAAAACCCAAGTCTTTATTCTGCTCTTTACTGAATTATTTTCCCAGTTTGAACGCTTCCTCATACAGTGATTACAAGATATAACTGTTGATATCTAGTAATCCCTTGAGGAGTTTATGTGGAACACCAATTAGAGTTAATTGCTTCTTTGTTAGAACCTGTTGTGGTTTATCTGATTTGTGTATAAACCATGTAAGCAGTGCAAAGATACCTGAGATACCATATCAAATCTGGCAGGTGATAATATTACTTTTTTTAAAATTACCCCCAAAACAATGGAATTCTGACCCTTGCAGTGCTTGAGATGATAGGTACTAATGAGCAACTGTGGCTGTCACTAGAGGGAGTGTCTGTAACAGTGGAAAAATATGCTTGTCAATTTTTGCAATGTTTAAATTAATAGGAACCTGGAGGGGTCTTTGAAAAAGCACCAGGAAAAAAAAAATATCTGTAATATACTGCAGATTTACAAGTGATTTTTCTTTCCTATTTGCTTATTAGGATCAGAGCATAAACCATTTAATTATTAAAACTGCTTCATTTCTCTGTCCTCAGGGCATACAGGATTTTGAATTGCTGTTCTTAGGATTGTGTTTATAATTGTGGATGTACACACGTTGGTGATACTTTTAATACATTAACTTTTTATAGTATATAAAAAAGTAACATTTATTAATGTTCTACATGGGGTGGAAAGTTGCCAGTCACTCTAGGCTGCTAGATGCCATCACTTTTCAGAACTGATGTGGTCAGAACTACTGATTATTGTTCTTTTTTACAGCCTAAAATACTTGCGGTCTTGACTATGCTAAGCAACTGTGTTCCATTGTTCCTTCAATATGGGTCATATTTCCAAACCTCCTGTTTTCCTTACTATCCTGTGTATAATCCTCAGTTTGTCTGCTTCTTTCTTGACAGATAAAGCATTCCAGACAAATCTAAAAATGCAAAGTAAAGTGGAATAATTGCACAATATTCCCATTTTCCTGCCATGCAGGGTGTGTCTTATTGCATGTAGCTACTTGTGTTTTTCTCTTCTGAATTTAAATTCTGATCTAGAGTTCACAGAACTCCCTAGCCTGGTGTTTTCTGTAACTTTACAGACATACTTTTTGTTCCACCATCTGCCTGCCTGTTCAGGAAAATGTTGAACAGAAGGACCAGAAGGTGTCTAGAAGCCAGAGCATGGCACTGCAAGGCTAGCAGCTCCCTCAAGGCCAGGCACCAGGAGCCACAGGGGATGCCCCTGGGGCAGCAGGCAGGGCCTGGAAGCCCGTTCCATCCTGCCGGCCCAGCCAGGAGCCAGGCAGGGGTGTAGGGGGGTGGTGGTTCTGGGGCAGCCCCAGCCCCAGGCACTGGGCACCTCCCTGGGGATTGGGATGGGCCGAGGCTGGGCCAGGATGTCAGCCTGGGTGTCAGGCCTGGCTTAGTGGGGCCCATGGCTAGGCAGGGTAGGGCTGTGGGGAGCTGGAGACCAGCCCCAGTGTGGTGGCGCTGGGGCAGGGACTGATGGCCCTGGGGGCTGACATGGGGTCCTGGGCTGTGGACGGGCTGGGGGGAGGTCATAGAGGAGGCCAGGCAGGGGCAGCCAGGCCCATCAGTGCCCTCAGCTGTGACAGGCTGCTCTAGGAGGAACAGCAACCTGGAAGCCAAGCATGGCCACAGCACAGATAGTGACCTTGCCAACAGGACACAGTCCTGCAGCATCTCAGCAGGATTGGGTTGGGGATATTGACAGTCCCAGCAAGGCAAGGGATCAAATCAGGTTCAGGGTCCAAACAGGGAGAGCAAGAGACACCTGGAGACAAAACTACAGCATAGGTCCAAGGTCTATCAAGGAGACAGAACCGAAGAGAAGACCAGAGACAATGCTACCTTCCACGTAGGTCTACCAAGGAAAACCGGTCAGCAAGACAGGGCTGCAGGAATTGGGCTGGGAACGGGTTCCACTTTTTAAATAGCTCAGGACATGATTGGGTGCCCAGGCCTGAGCTGACCTGGAGCCCCAGAGCTGTCGCAGAAGGTGCATGGTGCTGGGGTGGGCAGGTTGGCCAGGGCAGAGCCCTGGTAGAGTAAAACAACTAAACTGTGATTGCAGACTTCTAGCCAGCAAATTCGTTAAACATGCTAGAAACTACAATGTTTAGAGCATAACTTTTCAGAGCTAAGCCAGTGCCCATGGAAATACCACGTGATTAGCAACAGTCCTTTTTCTCCCAAAACCCTTACTGTTGATGGTCCTGGCTTAGAAGGTGCAAGCCAAGCCTTGAAGCCCAGGAGGCAGTGCATCCAGACCTGGAGCTCTTTCCAGGCCAAAGTCAGACATCCTGTCTTGTTTCCTTCAAGGCTATCAGGCCCTGAATGAGAGGCGGCCCTTGCTTCTCTTATTCAGGGTTCAAGCCCAGAAACCATGTATTAAGCAGTTCTTTTTTATTTTGAAATCTGCTCAGAACATCTAGAACTTCAGTATCAGCCTTGCCATTTCTTTGGTCTGCGATCTTTTATAGTTGCCATTTTTGATCCCTTAGAAATATCTGTTAGGATATTTATTCCTTCCATTAACATTTTCTGGACTACCACTGCTGCCACAGAGCAGTTGACATGCCAAAGCTTCTAATGCCAATATCTACATGCACGCTCTTTTTCCTACTAAATAAAAGGTAATTCAAAATACTTTGCCCTCAGTGAAAGAGCAATGAAACAAATTACCCTTCCTCTAGTTTAAGAGCCTGAAACATAATTACTATGGAGTAGCTAATGCAGGGTAGCCTATTAGTAAAGCTAAGTAGCATAAGGATACCTTTAGTACACCAAATGAATGAGTATGATTTGGTTTATGAAAACCCACTGCAATGACTCAAATCTTGGGACTACTTATCTGCCCACCGATAAAACTATTATTCCTTTGCCTAGTCCATACACAGTGATACATAGAAAGTAATGCTGAAGTCAGAACAAAAGTGGGGGAGAGGGGGGGTTGCAAAAGAGTACATCCGAGAGGTTGCAACAAATCACCCCAGCAGTACTGTCATTAAAGATGGGATACACTTCCCTAGTCTCCTCGGGCTAACCAGGCCTTGTCATGAAAAGTACGGACTTCTCTGTTGTGCTCTGAGTTGTATTAGGTCATCAAGATTGGTTGTGAGAAAACAGCTGGAAGAGGATTTTAATGCTGCTGCTCAAAGTTGACAGGCTGCCTCTGGACTGTGTCATGCAATGAGACTCATGACAGCTAAGAGACTTGGTCCAAAATAAGACAGAGATTCCTTTGGTGATACATTCATTTTGCTAAATGGCTTTGTACAACTCTGTGTCAGCCTGTGTCAACCAAAATATTTCTTTGCCAAAGCCAAAAGGAACTGAGATTTTAATGTCCTATTGCTAATACACCATACAGTGTCCCCAGGACAAGCTGGGTACTTTGGCAGTAAGAGCAAGAAAACCAGTGGAGAATTTTGATATCCTAGGAAAACCCTGTAGGCAGCTGTAGCACTGTCTGAATTTTGTAACATGTAGCACATTAAGTGAAGTTCATTAAGTGGCTGATTACTCCTTTTAGGTAGAGGACCCAAGGCAAGCCTAACACTACTTAACTTTTAGTTTTGTTTGGTCTCTGATGTATCTGCATTTCATTTTTAAAAAATTATGACCATGCGGCTACTGCAGTATAAATCATGGAAACCACAATACCATGAGAGGAAATAAGGCGGCAAGTCCTGAAGGTCCCAGCAAGTGCCTCCCTGCAGGGTGGGTGGGCTGAGGTGGTGTTTCCAGATCTGGGAAGGATCAGTGGGATTGTATGAAGCACACAGTAAGGAACCCTAAGCCTGCACCACAACCTTGGCCCTCATTCTTATGAGCTGCCCTCAGAAATTAGTAAGACTTTGGAGTACTATGAAATGATACAATTGTGTCCCATAACTCATATGATGGATGGATGAGAATGTGTGTCTTGTCTATGGTCCCCAAAACAGGAAGACAGGCCATGCCTCATGAATGCCAGGCAATAGTACCCTGGATGTCTTGGACAATGAGGGAGTAGACTAACCAATAAGTTGTTTTGCGGATTGTAGCAACTGTGGTAATGTTGCACTTGCTGACCCTGAATTACTATGCCACACAGGATATGGTGTGGCTAGCTTCCACAGATGACAGAATGGGATTGGACAGGACAGGATGGGATAGCAGCCCAGAAATAGGTGTGCTTCCACCCTCAGAACCTGCACGATCATGTGACTTTCTTCATTAAATTTGTCATTAGCCCTTGGCTGGGAAAGAACATGATCCCACATCTGAGAGATAGCAAGCCTGAACACGTTGGTAGCAGCCTCCAGCAACTTGGTCTGGCTTACACTGTACTGGAGTCTCCCTTAGCACTGACCAAAGTGGTGAACAATTGCAGAGCTCCATGTCTGACTTGACAACATTGAGTCACAACTTCTCCCTTGCCTGTGCCTCAGTGGAGTGTGCAGCTCCCTTGTTCATTGGCCTTGAAATTCAGTGATCTGCCTGTGGCTTCATTTTTATTTAGTCAGATTGGCATGGACACCAAAAAGTAGTGGTGGCTCTTAGGGCTGCAGGGTGAGTTACAGATACGAGCAGTGTGCCAGGAGGACATGACCGAGTGGGGCAAGGGACAGCCAGCATTCCTAAGGGAATTCCTTGCAATGCAGTATGAATTTGTGGTGGGTGCTTCAGTTTGTCCCCTCACTGGGACACCCCTAAGGATATCCCTATCGTAAACAGCATAAATGCATCTGATGGGATTCCTCCCATGCACAAGATCTAAGCACTAACATATGTCTGCAAGATTAGGATTTATATTGTATTTCTTTATGGGCATAGTATTATTTGCTCACCTTAAAATGATATGTTGAGGGCATTAGTTATATTTAGGAAACACATACTGATGAACTGACTTAAATTACTTTTAAAGAGTTATATCAAAATAATATCTGATATGTTGTACCCATAACTTTTGGGTAACTCTGATTTAGCTGAAGGGGAACTGTTTATCCAAGAAGATTGTGGTCTGATTTTTTACTGTGAGTAGGTTACTTTTTCAAGTTTCCTCCTCCCAAGGTTACAAACATTTTTGTTGACATTTTGTTGACATTTTTCGTGCTGTGTACCTACACATGCACAAAATCTATGTGAAGGAGAAATCACTGGCATTTAGTTGAGAAAAAAAAAAAGTTAAATGAATTGAGGCAAAGTATTAAAGAACTTTCTTTACTGCCTCATTGAATTAAACAATATCTTTTTTTCTCTCACTACTTTTAAATACTTGTTTTTAGCAAGAGAATCTCTTGTTTATGAAGAAACCCAGAATTAAATGAGTATTAACCAGATTTTTTTCAGCTTTTAGTATGTCTGTCAGACACAGAGATGACTGCTCCAGTGTGGGAACCTCTGTGCCATGTCCATTGTAAACCTGTGTCCCTAAAAGTGACCAGAGTAGGTTGCTACTTCAATCAAGTGACAATAATTTCACAGTATTTCTCTCAAGGTTAGATATTTTTTTCCTCCATTTTTTCTTTGGTGGAAAGGATTTTTTCTTTTCTGGTAACGTGGAAAATGTTACTCTCTCCTCTTCCTTTTGCTCTGTTTTATCATGTGATTTTCAAAATCACTCTTTTGAATTTTCGGTGCTTTTTTTAACTGCTTCAATTTAGTGCGTATCAACTTTGCAGTCAGTGAATTTTTGCTCGGTGTAAAGATCCTTTACCTTCACTGCGTTTACAGGTGAGTTAGTATTGCGCTTACACAGCCCCCTCCCTCCTCCCTTCTGCAAAGACGCTTGAAGAAATATTCGGGCTAAGACGTCGCGTTTGAAAACGGCTCGGCGGGCTGGGCAGCCCGGCTCCGTACCTGGCAGCTCTCGCCCGGCCGCCCGCCGCTCGGCTCGGCTCGGCTCG
>VYZV01042826.1:10240-26646 GCA_013401275.1 Pandion haliaetus | reverse complement strand
TCACTCCATTTCTGAGCATAGCTTCCATTAAGATTAATGACTGTTTTGTATCTAATGGGAATATATATCTTTAAAAAGAAGCTGATGTAGAAGCAGAAATTTTAGAGGAAATGATGAACAATAGAGGTCATGATTACAATAATTGTTGAATGAGAAATTTAACAAGATTCTATGAAGGAAATGTTCCTTTCTTTAAACAAAAAGGCCACATGTTGACACTAATCATATTGAGTAGACCTGCTGAAGCTGATATTCCAAAGATTTCATTGGGGACCATTTTCCAGACTAACACTGAGATTCCTTCACTTACTCAGTATAGGCTTAGCTGTATTGTTTTCAGTTGTTCAGTGAGGCTGGGACTCCTCAAGGTTGGATAGCTGAGTAGATGTGGAAGTTTCCAAGGGCAAAGACCTCAAACACCAGCTTAACATGAAAGATCATTACAGAAGCTGCCGAAAAGTTTTCATCGCCAGTGATGGTTTTACAATGCAGATGATCTAAATGATACAGTGATATAAACCACAAATATGATACAATGACATAAATCAGAAATTAGCTTTAGCATTTAACAGTTCTTAAATTATAAGAAAACAAATTTTATCTATACTATCTGTGCCTATATGTTCTTCAGAGTAGTACCCTCCTGGGTTTTGTCATTGACATACAAACACTTTAAGGATTTATTTATCTGATTTGACTCCAAAGTGAAAGCTTGATATAGGGCCGCTGGAGTCAGGTGGAGTACTGAGCATGAGTAAGATCTGATTCAGGCCTTATATGGCTTAATTAATTTTAAAAGGTACAACGTTGAGAAATAAAAAGTATATTCTAAATATTTTCATTTCTTGAAGTTAGAAGAACTTTTCCTGTTTTCAGCCTTACTTTTTAATCCTGAAGGCATTTCTTCAGTGTGTATACATTTATGCTAATCATATACTACAGCCATGGGTTCCTCTATCAATATGAAATGTTTTGTACTTGCTGTTTTTGTGCATCTTGTATTGTTATGTGCAATATACAAAATAATGTGTCTAACTATGCCATTTATGCTTTTGAAAAAAAAAGCAAATTACTTACTGAAGAGAATGGCATTTGCATGCATGTGTGTCAGCTTTCAAGCCATTTCCCTCTACAAAATATTGCTTTCTACACTTAGAAAATGCATCCATCCATCAGTTACAAACCATTTCAAAGCACTTTATGAATCTACAGAGCAAAATGTACTTATCTTACATTGGCAGTGTCCCAGCTGTTACAAAATTGCTATTGTCCTAATACTTACAAGGCAATTTTAGCATCAGTTAATAATTTTACAGGATAGATAACTTCTAAAGCATTATAAAATGACAGACATTAAACAATAGCAACTTAGCATTTTTTGAAACAGTTCATGACAGCTTAAAAACTAAAGTGATTTTAATGTATAGTCTACGAAGTTTTAGTTTCTCATTGACAATTCCTTTAGAAGATAAAAATGTGAAAAATCCTTTTAAATAGTGAGTGAAAGAATAAAACAAATTTATCTTTAAAAGATATTCAGTAAAAATCTCAATTAGGAATAATGTCTCAAATCTTCCTGTACAGATAGTAGGTGACAAGAATTAGAATTTATTTAGGCAGAAAAAAAATGATGGTATCATTTAATGGTAGGGTACCACAAAATAAAAAAGACATATCTATTCATTAAATCTAATACAAAAAGGAAAATACAGTGAACAGCATTTTATATAAATCAGTATGCATTATTTCTTCTCAAAAACTGTTTTCTATCAATCTTAGTTTAAGAGCTTCCGTTAAAGGCAAATTCTAGTTAAATTGTTACCTTTAATCTTGTTTAAGTAGCCATTGTGGCCAAATGTTCACTTTTTGGTTAGACATTTATAATTTACCTAATGTACAGTACAGTCTGTGATAGCAAAAGGTTTGATGATGTGTAGAGTGTAAACTGTTCTAAACAAATTAAATTAATTGATATTTGAGGTTTTACTTTGGTAATAACTCAAAAGAACCTTTTCAGTGCAACTAATGTACATCACAGTGGCCTTTTTCATCAATGTACTTATTAAGCTAAACCAATTGTACCACTTGCTGTCATACAGCACAGGTAATTGACCACCTCATCAAACCACAGCAAAAAGAATCCCTTAGTGCCTAATTACTACATTCTTCTGTACTATTGAACACATTAAAGCAACTTTAATGTATTGTGCTATATACATCATTACCCAGTAGTATTAGAAGGTCCTTGTACTGGAGAAAGGATTTCTGATTGCAGTACAGCTATTTTCAAAATTCTGACAATTTCACTTTCAAAACACGTAGTATCTTGAAGAACAGTTTAAACAGTTATCCAAAGCAAAAAATTCAATTAATATTACAGTTCTGCTTTACCCAAATATCATGAATGTTTGAAATTTGAAAAGTCTGAAAAGTGAAGTAGAGAACAGATCTTAGGGCTCACTAAAGCAAATGGCTGAAGTAGTGACCTCAGTCAAGAGGCAAATAGGTAATTCCTGACATGCTACTACTCATTTATCCCCAGATGTTTTACCTAATGGAACATTATTTACAACTTCTTGCATAAGGGTAAAGCCTATAGAAGTGTGTCTAAACGTGATGGGAAAGAGTGGAGTTCTCTTTTCAGAGAACTCAGCTATGCACAGCTGCCATACCCACATTAGACAAGGTTTCTTCTTCTTTGGAAGTCATGCTTACGTATGTGAGTGAGCATACCCTTGCTGGTTTACTCCCACAAAGAGGTCTGCAGGGCCAAATATGCAACTGAGCATAGGCAGAAGTACTAAATTGTACTGAAGTGGGCTGAAGACAAGGATCTCCAGAGAAGTCATGCCTACATGAGGGACAGTTTTTCTATAAGCATCGTTGTGAAAGATTACGTGTACCATGTCATTACTTGAACTCCATTAAAGTCCCTTACTTTAAAAGAATCTCTTCCTTTGAAGCAGCTGACTCACATCATGACTTCTGGCAACACAAGATTGAACTTACTGTTACATCCCATCATTGTGATTGTCAGCAGACTAAGACCTCAGAAATTGCAGCTCTGCAAAAAATTGTGTGAAACTGCAATCTACCACCTTCTTTTTTCTGTTTCATGCAAAGGTTCTTGAGACCCAGCTTCTACCTTAATGTTATGCAAAATTTCTAAACCAAACATTTTTAGACGGGTGCATATATACAGAGAGAGATCACCTCATTATGAAAGAAAATGAGGTGAAGAGGCAGCTGCCATAACAATTTACTCTTTTTCCAAGTTACTACGGACTGTCTCATCATCCAGTGATACCACACAGTGGTAAATAAAAACAGGTTGGTTCACATTCTGGTTTGTATGAGAGGAAGGCTAATGCTATGCTGATTAAACTTAAAAAAAAAAAAAAAAACTATCTGTACACTGCAATGATGACAACCAAAAGTTAACTGATGGAAATTCTTAGGAAGAATCACTTTCTGCCCGACCATTCTCTACCAATGTGTAGCTACTAGTATTTTGAGTTACTGCCAAAACCAGTCATTTCTGGACTCATAACCAGAGAACAGGGGACCTAAGAACCACCAGCAAGTACCTGTGAACTGCCCTCAGCCCCAGCTCCTCTGACATTCCTCAATCCCTGTCTTAGTCACCAGAAAAAAACTGAAAGAGTCCACAAGACTTCAAATTGTTCATCCTCTCTAGGCCGCTTAAAAAGAATAAGAAATCCTTTTGAGGATAAGGTACTTGACAAAAAAAACCTTCTATTCTCTATCACAGCTTTACCTGGATGGAGCAGCCTCAGCCTTGCTTCAGAGAAGATCTAATTCCTTCAGACACCTACTTCATTCTGTGCAGTGATTTTCTAAGAGGGTTTTAGTCTGATTGTGCTGAATCCATTCTGACCTTAGAAACCATATTTTAAAATTTTCCTAGCTGAATATATTTTCAAAACAGGTTAGGTAAGCTGTATTTTTCCCTAGGAAAGATAACAACTAAAAGGTTAGACTTCTTTATCTTACATTTTTTTTCTCCCCAGTTTCAACTATTTCTGTAACAGATTCTACATTAATAATTAGCATCTGACTCATGTCTTCAGGTAACATTCAAGATGTATTACTCACCAGTAGCCTGGCAATTTCTGCATTTCCATCATAGGGTATTTACTGTGTCCTGTATATATGCTGTATCGCAACATTTATTCTTGGCAGAAAGCATCAATAGTTAATTGGTCCATACTTAGTATCTCACACAGAAACAGTGACATTTTGAAAAATGTAAATTGTAGAGAAAAGGTGTTGATAAAATATATCTAGAAATAGCAAACAAATTCATGCGTGGTCCAGCCAACCATTTCAAGCTCCTGAAAATGACTGTTTTATAGAAGCTGAACCTTTGTAGGAATGTCTTTTGATATACTCTCGTAATGAGAAAGAATGATTCCCTCTTGCAAGATGCACAGAACGTATTACATTGCTACTGATTTATTGTATTGCCAGCATTTCAAGCAAAATCTCTTCCCTGCAAAAATTAACAACTGAATGCTAGCATGAGAAATAATCATTCATGAAGGCAGGCAGGTAAAGGCAAAACGTGGAAATCAAATCATGTGGCCATCACAGGTGAAATAGAGTAACATGGGTGAAGCAATGTTTTCAGTTCGAAATTCTAAATGAGAAAAGCAGCTGAAATGCGTATGTTAGGCCTTTTGACCTTATTGTTCCATAGCTTCCATAGTTACAAATATCAGAAAACTGATCTTCAAGCAAAAATCTATTTATACACTATGAAAAAACAGAAAACTTATGCACTCATATATCAATGCATACATATGTACATTTGAAATTACAAAAATATTCTAATATTTAATGTGCTTTACATGTTCAGGTTGTCTTTAGTTTTTTCTGAGGTTTTATTCATTTATGTATAAATTAACATTTTCTCTTATTAAATATTTCATAGTCATCTATATACATTCTAATAGTTGTTTTGAATACGGTACATAACTTGAGAGTCAAACTAGTTCAGAAAGAAGAAAACAAATTCAAAAAAAGTTTAATTGATAATTTGAAAATTTTAACTTCTTTAAAATGCTTTCCCTTTAGTGTTAACAATTAAGGCTATTATAAGGATAGGTTATATGTCAAACATTCAGTTTTCTTCCTGATTGAAATTTTGTCATAAAACATACTACCTCTTTTTCTATAAATAAGAATGTGCCTTGTTGCTTTTAACTAAGGACCTTTACTGGCAATTCTTTTCACTGATGTAGTAGTTGTATACCATACAAATTTAATAGCTCCTGGAGGAGAGTGGGATTCAAGTAAATAAATCTTAGCCAGTCACACTATATTAATACCAAAAGTGAAGGCAGTTTGCATATTTAGCAACTTTATTCTGATCCTTGGAAAATATGTTATGATGCTACATTTCTTTGTTTAGGTTTTGGGGGTGTGGGGGTGTGGTTCTGTTATTATGTTTATATAAAGGAAACTTGTAGCAGACACAGTATTCTCTTATTCTAAATGTGTTTTACTGTCCTTTATTTTACTTTACTCTTACCCTACTCCATGCTTCCAGAATAATTTTTAAGTGATCTCAGTTTAACAAGAGTAAAAACTGTAGTGTTCAATGTCACAACCCCTCCCCCCCTCAAAAAAGCCATGTTACTGTTGTGCCACAAGATACGGGGAAGTTTCTTTGTATGTTGCTCATGACTTGCTGATGTGTTTCTGATTTTTCCAGTAGTATAAATGCTTTTTGATGCTGGTTTCTGGGAGTACCTTACAGGACCTTCTGTTTCTTTGATGTCTTTTTAGCTTTTCCTTCAAGGCCAATGTCACTGTGAAGCTTTCAACAGGTAAATTCTATAGGTAAAAATAGATAGAAATTTCCACATCACATTCTCCTAAGACTAAACAGGTAGAAATTCACAAAAAGGTGAAGCTGCACCTACCACAGCTCAAAATCTATTCTGCCAGACCTTTGCTTACCCTGACAGGACCAAAAATGATGGTTGTCTGTTTAACATTGTTTTAAATTGGCATGTCCAGAAAAAAGAGAGAAAAACAAGGTATTTGGGTTTTGTCGTCTCCTGATAATCTGTTTGCCAAAGGTAAGTGCCAACCATATGCAATCTCAATGTGTGCATTTATAAAAGGACAAATTTAATAATCACAGAATCATAGAATAGTTTGGGTTGGAAGGGACCTTAAAGATCATCGAGTTCCAACCCCCCTGCCATGGGCAGGGACACCTTCCACTAGACCAGGTTGCTCAAAGCCCCATCCAACCTGGCCCTGAACACTTCCAGGGAGGGGGCATCCGTATAATTCATCCACATGATTCATCATAGCATAGACAAGGCAGAAGGGTATAAATCACACCTACAGTGATTAGTTTGTTTGTTTGTTTGTTTTCCATTTTTTGCATACCTCTTTTTAATTGCAACCTTTGTTTTAAACTCAGGGAACAAGGTTACCTCTAACTGATAAACTTGTCTTTTCTGCTTGAAGGAACAGTGAATTTCAAACATAGTATGAATGGTGCAGGTACCATGTCAGATGTCCAAAAAGAGGCTAATGGCTCGTACTATAGCTATGTGGTGTCTGAGACCTGGAAGCTCCTATACATGGGACAGTTATCAAAAGGCCCCTCAAGGGCAAAAAAGAAAAGAAGTTCTGGCAGCACAGAAATAGGGCTCCCAGGCCTGACAGAGAGAAACTAGAAGTTGCAAGGATGCATAAAACCCCTACCATTAGATATCATCCTTACCACCAATGCCACAGATCACACCTACTGTTTTCCACAGCCGAAGCTAATTATTTGGACACTGGGATATGACCACCATGGGATTTTTCCCATTCAGTCAACCACAACAGCAAAAAAACCCTTTTCAAAACATTTTAAAACTCATTTCTTTAAAAGTGGCTTTATTTTCTTTACTCGTTCACAGAAAGAAAAGTGCAACAAGAGAAGAAAAATACAAATAAAATTTTATTTTAAAAGCTAAAATATTACATTTAAAAAAAAAAACAAACCAGCCTCATTATGATGAACATAGTCATTCTTTGGAGGAGGAGATTACAAAGATTGATCTGGGTTTTACACAATGAAGTAAAGACTATGGCCTTATCTTCCTTGCCAACAGAGTGGAAATCCAGATGCGTGGCTTAAAAGAAGGTATTGGCCTTTGCTTGATGTCTCTAAAGTTATCTGGAAAACTGTTTCTTGAAGATTTCCCAAGCTGGATAAAGACTAAGTGTTTTACAGAGATCTTATCATCAAAGATGAACTTATGACTCCTCATCAATACAAACTGGAGAAACTAATGGTTATGAACCATGTGTGAATTCAGCACCTCAAATATTGGAACTGCTAAAAAAATCTACACATTCAGCAAATAAAAGTTTTAATATTTTTTTTCTTACACACTTAAAGAAAATTCATTGTTCTTTCACTTTGGAACAGAATGAACTCCCGTCCCGTATTTTCAAGAAGAATGCTTGATTGCAAGTATCCTGTCTGTTACATTCACCTTCTTTATGAAAGAAACACTGCACATTTGTAACAGTAACTCACAAGGTCTTGCGGATGGTACTCCACATGGAGCTACACAACTGGGTAAGGAACTCGGCTGCCTACAGGAAAGGATGAACTAGCTGGATATTTGCTGGCCTCATAGAGGTACAGTAGTAGACAGCACCCCTAAAATAGGATCGTTGAGAGGATACCTTTAGTCAGGAGTATCTGCGGTGATGTAGTTCCAAGAGTCAAACTGCCAAAGACAAAAGTCTTCTTGTAAATTCAAACCTTATTTGCATCCTACAGGTCTTCTTGCAGCCTACTGTACAAGAATCAAACTGGTTCACCCCTAAGTGTGGTATGAGTGCTAATACTGCTAAAGAAATCCTCATAAAAAAAGTATTTTTCTGAATTTCCTTTCCTCAGGACAAAAGAGCTTAGCTTTTATTATAACTGAAACAGATTCAAAACAATAAAGCAATGTTCTGCAAGTGGCCAAGCAGTCTTTGCAGAGTAATGAATCCCACAGATTTCAGCTTGTAAAAAGTGCTGGGAAACATAGTCTTAGGCCCATGTTTTATGTTGAATGCCATTTTCTTCTGAGAACAAAATAAAAAAAACAAGAAACAAGCATAAGAAACACAAACTATTAATTGGGGCCAACAAAAAGAACTCGACTGCCTGATAATGAACATCAAGAAACATAAAGACTTTAAAAAATATGTCCTGAAAATGGTCCTTTGTGGGTTTATGTTTATAAAGAATCGTATGTTACTTTATAATCGACTTCTGTTTTATTTTATTTTAAAAATAAACTACCAGAAACCCAGAGAAAAAAAGAAGGAAAAAAACCCTCTGCTAGTAGCATTTATTTTCTATATCCACATAGTCTCACCTGCCATGTTGACCAACTCAGCCTAACCAAAACCCATTCTTTCCACAGGACACAGGCTGTACAGAAAGGCACTCGTGTTCTCTACAGACAGCGTGGAAAACACTGCCGGTCAATACTATGCAATATATAACGGATAATTATGAGCTGAGTGTCCAAATTATAATCAGTTTGACAAATGTCCACAAGCATCTTCAGTCTATTTTATATTTTCACTAAGACAAGGCAATCATACAACCAGACAATTCCATCAGAGAAGCTTGTTAGCTGCTTAGTCTGTTAAACCCTGGTTGCCATAGCATCTAGAGTTGAAAAAGCTGCAGATTGGCATGAAAAAGCATGTCGACAATTGCCCTGTCACAGCATGCAAGCCAGGTCTGCTCAAAGGCAGCACACTACAAGTTTTCTTTCCCAGTTTGCACTACCCCATGCTGTTTAATAATATCCATTTACTGGTATTGGGATTGATCTAGTGCAGTGTAAAATCCGCATCTACTGAGATTTTGCTTTTCACGTGGGGGAGATTCTTTAACAAATAACCACAGAACAATTAATTTCTAAAGGAAGTATTGTAAAAATTGTAGGAGGCATATCTGATTTAACAGAGAAACAATCCAAACTTTTAATGATCAGATCTTTAGCAAGCTAATTGGTTCCANGAGGTTTTCAAATAGTTTTGTTGCTGACAGCCAGTTTCACCAAACATCGTAATATACTGCTTTGCATTTGGATTTTTGTCATCAGAAATATCTTAACATTTATTATGGCTATACTTTCTTTTTAATTGTATGCTTTCTAGAATTAAATAAATTATATGTGCTACCAAGTAAAGAGAATTCCATTCATGGTTAAAATATTATAGTCAAATAGGAATTTGTGTAAGAAACTAAATAGCAGCAAAGTATTTTTTCGGGATAAACCTATTGTGCAATTTTAATAGAAAAGGTTAACGTTATTGGTAACATTGAAGAACCTGTTCCTTTAAAAAGAATACATTGGTAGCACATTCATATTTACTCTTGAATATGGATCACATAATAATAAAATGTCTTTAGTCACCTTCAGCAAAGTGTTGGCATTACAAAAATTTTAAAAAATAGCATGTAACTAGTGGGCTTTACACAAGTGTGTCCTATCAAAAGTTTACACTTGGTTTATTCACTTTCCCTTCCATTATCGCCTTCTAATCTGTTCTGTCACTTCATTTTACTTTTCCTTCAATGCCACAACTGAAGAAATCTTGAAAACTACATACCCAGGAGCACAATTAAACTGGCAAACCCAAGAGGATTCTGGCATGGGTCTTTTCCCACATTTTCCAATAGCATTGTTTCACTTTTTTATCTACCAGTATCACGTAGACATGTTTTACTACAGCTCTCACTATCAGTTATTTTATCCTATTCATTACAAGTCTAGATACAGGGTTAGAGAAAACACAGGAGAAGTTACACCTTTTGGTAAAATCAGCAGTCTATTAAACTGTTCACAAGAAGTAAGCCTTTTCAATTTCTGATTTTCTAATGCATGTTTATTATCCCAGTGACAGAAAACATCACTAAAACTTTTTTTTAAATTTTAGTTGAAATTTTTACTCTAAGCTACCATGTGAATGACAGAAACAAAAAATCCTCAGTTAATAATACAATTTTTTCATAATTTGTATTGTGCCATGTATTTAATGTCTATCATGTTTGCATTTTCTCTGAATTTTCTTCATCCTTGTACTAAGTTTGCAACTTAACTGCAGTTTTAAATATGAAATTTGACTGAATTTTGACACAGGCTGAGTTTTTTCTTTGAAATCCATATCTGTGTGTATTTATAATGTTTGGGGTTTTAATATTGAGAATAGCTCTGTATATGTTTTTCTGGGAATTTTTAAGCATCTCAGCAGAGTGCTGAATCTACAACACCCCAGCTGACACCACAGACTGCAAGATGCTACCATTCAGGAAAACTAGTTGTAGCTAGTTGTAGTTGTTTCTTGACTAGTTAAATACTGTTTATTAAAGCAATTATGCATTTACCTGCTGCAAACCAAAAACAAAATCTCAATTTTCGGTGCAGAACCTCTTAGAAAAACAGCAGGGTTTTTTTAAGACTGGCTAAACAATAAAATTATGAGCTAAATGAAGGATGTAGTCCATCATGTAAATAAAACAGCAGTAGAATGTAGCTTAGTGCACAGGTAAACTTTTCAATTTCAAACAGCTCACTTTTCCCTGTTTTTATGATGTTTCTCCTAATTAAAATAAAGAATTGCAGGATTGTGTTGCAAGTATAAAAACATGGTTCTTTTGGAAATCCACACATGAAAGGCAATATGCATCTGTGAGGAGCAGTGTTTTCACATTAGAGTTCAGAAGTAAGGCCCAAGTATTTTCTTCTACTAATTTTTGAGTGAGTGAGTACACAAATATGCATAATTCTGGATAAATGGAGGAGAGCACAGTGAGAGAAAGCCTGAATGCAGCACATCTTTACTTTGCTCTGTTGGTGACTGTGGACCCTACGAGGAGTGCTAGAAGGAGGTGGATCATGCGAGAAAAAGGTGGGTGCAGTCAGTAGCACGCTAACACCCATGCCCCACACAACTTTGGGAGTCTCTGCCCGTGATGTTGCCGGATGGCAGTGCACCGACACATTGAGGGGAATATGACTGAAAGGCTCCAGGCTGCCATTCAGGAGAATTGAGGAGTAGCTCAGCAATGTTCCTTCACCAGAGTGAACATTTTGTGCAGATACTCAAGCTGTGTGAGGAAGAGAAATAATCTCCTCTCCCTGAATACCCTTTCTGAGGAGGGAATGAGTCAGGCTCTGTGGGCCATCTCCTCATATGAGCCTTTGATAGCCACTGAAATGGGCATACGCTGATTTGCAAAAGCTCAAGACAGAGTTGTTAAGTTCCCTCTGGTTGTAATTAATTCTTCTTTGGCATCCCTATTTCTGCCAATAGCAACAAATTGGCCCTAACACTGCACGTTCATTTTACGTATTCTATTTTTATATGGTTACTGGTTAGTAGAGTAAACATGCCTTGCATGGAGTCACATTATTCTTTGGAGGCACTGCGATGGGTGGTAGAGAGGAAAGCCTTCCTGTCCATGAATGAGAAGTGTCTACAAATGTGAAGTCCCTGGACCCACTCAGGATCCTTGCTGCATTCTGGCACTGGCCTTTGCCTATTATTCGCAAGACTGTTTTCCTCCTTCCACATCTATTTCACAAATACTTATTCGGTGCCATTAAATGTACACAAGAATTTAATGTGCAAAAAACTCCATTTGCCTATTTTTATTCTACATTTTCTCTGTTACTTAAAATGAGTAGTGACAGATTATCGCTTTGTTAGACAATATACAATTTACACTAAATATTATCCTTCTTGTTAGGATACTTATTTAGGAACAAGCTTATACCTTTTTGTCTTCTAATTAAAGCAAAAGGAAGATTAAAATAGAAACGATCGCACTTGAAATTCACTGACAGAAAAGAGTGGTTTAAAATAACAGTAAATACAGACCTTTTGCAATAGCTGTGAATGATACTGGAAGTCAAATAGTTCTTTAAAACTCCCACTGCAAATTTCCTCATAAAATAGATATTCTTTTTCTTAAATCTAAACCTTTTCTACAGTTTCTGGGAAGTCAAATAGCAAAATAAAACTTGAATAACAGAACCATTCCTATCAAGTAAAAAAAGCGTTGCTCTGTAGTAGCTTATATTTTTCCTCTTACATTTTGCCTTATTGTAAAATTTTCTTCAACTGGCTGAAAGCACATTAACTGCTAGATAGGCATCACACTGATGTCTCCATGCTGTAGCTTACAGCCGTGAATTTGCTACGATCTGTTTAATCATCAGTGTATTGATTTTCCTCAGCTTTCCTTCATTTTAGCCCCATAGCAGGCTTCTGTAATTTCCTTTGGACAAAGTGTAACCAAACTGTGCTAAGTGATGTTGATTTGCAGGCAAAAGTAAAGGGGTAAATATAAATTAACAAGCTATAAACATTTTACAAGTGGGGAGTCAATAAAAACAGTGTCTGCAGTTCTTTAAAAAAAATGATTTGAAGCAGGTTGTTAACAAAGGTGTCCAAAGAAACTGACATGAGTCTGAGAATAATTTTTGCGCTTTGTGATTAAGAATTGATCAGTCTAAAAGCCTCTGATGCAACTGAATCACCCATAAGCTGCTGGACTGAAAAGGCTCAGCAGGGGCTGGTATTTGTTTGTTAAACTCCCATGATTCCAAGTAGATAATTGGTCTGTGAAGTTCATGGCAGAATCTGAATTTGCTTTCTTGCTTCCCAGCTGGCTGAGCACTGGTTTATAGACTTCTGTGTACAAATTTAGCCAGCAGCAAACCTCACATCTTTAATGTAAAAGGTGTTTTGTTGTGTTTTTCAGGTGCTGAGTGGAAAGCCCACACTCCAGAAGCTCATTAAAGGGGCCAAGTTACAGTACAGGTTTATTTCTGTCACAGCGTTTCAAAAAACAGTGACAAGGATTAATATGTTTCTTTGGTACTGGAAAAAGCCTGATACGATCCCTTGTGAATTTGATCATCTGTTTTGTTGCCTGTATAAGATTCAATCTCCTATTATATCCTGAAGTTACAGCTGTAAACCAGGGCTGATAAGAATTCAGAAAGCACTGCCAGAGCCTTCAGAGAACTAATTGTTTTATTAAGCAGCATCTTGTTTATTTGCAATTTATTTCATACGTCACTCAGAGAACCGACTGTTCTTTAAAATGATAAAGCATGATAAATCTGCTGTACATTATCTATGACAGGCACTATATTGTATAAATATGTACAAGTAATGGAGTTTAAAAATCTCTCAAACTGTTACTTCTATTCTGTTGTTGCCTATGAATAGCTATTTTTGAACATTTATGGAATTCCTTCCAAGGCTTTTCATAATTCTGACAGTAAACTCAGATCTACAGATTGCCTAAAAAGTCATCTCCATCTGAAGATAGAGCTTGACAGTGTAATTGCATGCTCTGGCCTGATCTGGGGAAAGCATCCCCATGCAAGTGCTCAAAAGATTCACAAAAGACCCCTCCTCCAGGAGCATGGGTAGCCCTGTTTCTAGAAAGTGCTCTGTGAACGGTGCACTCTCCTGAATGATCGGCGACAGAAAGGGACACTGGATCCCTTCTGACAGAGGTTAATACTCGTGCCAGAGCTTCTCGGGAACCCTGAGCCAACATGTCTGAGACTCATTGCCTCTGATACCTTTGCGATCAGACCCAGAGACATTACAAAGAATTACAAGATACTATTTTAAATCACAAGCTAGAACAGATGGGCTTCACTGCATATTTATGAACTACCAGTATAATGGGATCATTTCGGGGAGTAGGAGGGAGAAGACTGAAGGTCCACTTCCATTTACTTAGGATTTATGTAGGGAACAAATAACGCTGTCCTTTAAAGAAAGCTTGCTTCGTGTTCAAGCCTAAAGCGGGGCTCACTTTTTCTCTTGCTCACATGTAGTAAAAGGCATTCATATGGTTAGTTCCACTGGTTTCATGGGAATATTCATAAGAAAAAACACTTAATCATTGGTACTGCGGGTGGAGTTTTGGTTATTTGTCTTTTTGCTGTGATTCATTACCGTGTGTCTGAAAATATGTTTCAATATACCACAATTCAAAGCCCACACCCTTATACAGAGAAGGATTTAAGGACCGAACGTAATCAAACAGTTATAAAAGATACACTTTTAACTGCATATGTCAGAAATTAGACAATAAACCCACATTATTCTTAACAGTGGTTCTTATTCCTAATTTCTTGTGCCACACCAGCATTTTAACTCATAATTGATTGTATATGGTTGTCTGTACAATACATAGCTGAACAGACCCTTGTTTGCAGCTGGCAATTTATTGCCCTCCTGCATTACAACAAAGAAACCCAAAATGGTAGCCAAAGAGAAAACTGCCAGTCAAAACACTCTTGCTCTCTTATTCACACTGTTGCTTTCTACCTCCACACTCCATTTTTCTCTAACAACAAATTTAACTTATGAATGAGAAAGGTTAAAGAAAAAATATTTAGTTGCCAAAAACATGGCAAAAATATTATAAAAAGATCTGTTACTGTTAAACACTGTATGTCCTTAGAAAAATGCTAGGAACCACAAGAGTTACACTTTTATCTAAGAGGTAGCATATGTGCCATATAATACATATGTTGCAATCACAGCAACTTATTTTGCATGAACAGCAGCAAACTCTGAAAAAAAATTGTCCAGTGCTCAAATGAAAGCTGTCATCATGCCTTCATTTTAAATATGCATTCAAAGGAAAAGCAGTTTTGTATTCTTTCCCTGACGGATTGTGGGGTGGTTTTTTTTTTTTTTTTCTTGGACAACAGTACCTGTTAGCATAAAAAGAAAAGAAGCACATTTATATTTTTTCTATTATAAGATGTTTTGAACAGATCCATAATATCATCATTTTTATGCAGAATGATATATGTTGAGTTAAAATAATTATTCTTCTTCACATGCTCTTATTTCATTCTTCCAGTGATCACTTAAAAATGAGGGTTCCCATTTGCCTCATAACAGATACTAAACTGGTATTCCTGTTCAAACTTTTTTATCCAACCATTAACAATTTGTGCAATCTCTTAGTCTACAAAAAGGAAACATAAAAAAATCCTGGAAGATTCTGGAAATCATAAGCAGTGTAGCTAAATACTGAGTATTAAGTATGCAGTACTCCCTATTCTGCATGACTGTTAAGTGTCCATTTGTGCCATAATAAAGCTATTTTACCCCTGTCCTCATCTAATTTGACCCCTGCCTTCATTGGGGCTCTATTGTACTAGCACTGTACATTCATATGACAAAGCCAACATCTCTGACCTAGACTGCTGCCCCTCTTGATAATGGACCAATATCTCTCTCCCAGGCCATTTTTCAAAACTGGGGATGGTCTTACAAGAAGTGGAAAACAAGAGTTCACAGAGCAACAAACTGTCCAGAGGGCACGATAGTGGAAAGACATCCATAGACCCTGAAGTCTAGATCACTGTTTTCATACACAACAACACAAATTCATCTCAGAAACTTAACGCACATTAAAACCAGACAGATTTGTCTCCATATTCCTCCTATTAGAAGACTGTATCCAGAGCCTTTATGCTGCCAGCAATGATGGCAGATAGCCCAGCTACCAGCCTTTGCAGGTTACATTTGCTTCAGACCTTAGACAAGAATGATTGATATCAGCTTTTCAGGGAGGTCTTCTGCTTCAAAAAGCATAATGGCAGTGATCATAGAGTTTTAAGATTTGATTTATTAAACAGCATATTGATTTGAGTTTGTATACTATAAAAACTGAGTGCAAAAGAAACTAGCAAAGACAAACTGTATCTCAAAGCATTAATTTTATGCAACATTCTTACAAAATAACCCTATGTTATCCTGAACTACAAGACAAGTGTGTTTTGCTAACTAGACATGTTGGTACAGTTTTAGATATATCACTATTCACTCTTAGTCTTATCACTCTGAATCCTATGGTCTAGCCCTCAAAAAGCATGGTGGCACTTAATTCCAAAAAAGACTTTGCCCTAAATTCTTGTGATCTCAAATTAGCAGTGTCTTAATATCTAATTAAAAGCTCATGAGAACTTTTTCATTTTGATTCAGAAGTTAATTTGACCACCAAGTACTCTTACATAGTTGAAAAAAGACGAAACCCTCTGCTATCCAGCCTTGGGGACAAAATAAAAGGGCACTAACCACAGCCACATTATTATGTTCAAAAAATGTATATGAAAACAAAAATTCTATAAATATGCTCTTAGGACTGCATTACTAATTATGCTCTATTGATTTGGAGTCTTTCCTGCCATCAAAATGTTGGGTATTTATTTCTATTATTCTGAGTTGTTAAACAGAGTAAATACTCCTAAAGCTTCTGAATTGCTACGCAATGCTTCTAAAACTGTAGGTTATCTTTCCCAAAG